>BQNB010174920.1:0-13213 GCA_026074375.1 Tanacetum coccineum
TTTACCTTTGTCCTCAAGGGTAAATTGGTAATTTTCCTTCATAGTATTATATATTTTAATATTTTTACGTGTGTTGAAAAATTAATTTCAATTTTTGGCGCCGCTGCCGGGGACTTGTGTTAAAGATTCCGTCGTTTTACGTTTGTTGATTTGGTTTGAAAATCCTTTCGTCCTCGAAAGTTTCATTTTTGTTAAATATTTCAAAAATCTAAAAAATTTAAAAAACAAAAAATATATAAAAAGTAAAAAAATATTTTCTTTTTCTTTTTAGTATAATTAAAATATAAAAAAATAATTAAAAAAAATTGTCCTTAAAAAGATTAAAATACATAAAAGTTGGTAAAAGAACACCAACATATAATACCTTCAATTGAGGTATTATCATTTCAATTTCCGGTGAACTTGAAAAGTTCTCAAATCGAACCAAAGATTCAAAAACTTGCTATTTGTGTCATTTACGAGGTACGTCTCATCTTAAAAAGCAATTTTTAAGAGTTACCGTGAAGTAAATTTGATTATTTGGTTTAAGTTATTTTTCGTGTATCCGTTTAAATTAGATTGTTAAAGAAAATTAAAAAAAAAAGAAATTATTAAAAAAATTAGTGTAAATTGTTGTTTTCTTTTTAATTTCTTTTCTCTATTTTTAGTGCATGCGCACTCGTTCTCAGACTCGTAATCGAAATCGTCGACAACAACAATTAACAACGGTTATTGTTGAGGAACCCGAGTTTCCAATGGCCGACAATCGTACCATGGCTCAGATGTTACAAGCTCCCATCGAGGGATACGAAGATGCAATTGTTGTACCACCGATTAATGCAAACAATTTTGAGCTCAAACAAACTTTGATTAATCTTGTTCAAAGTAATCAATTTACGGGTAAAAACCAAGACCCTCATAAACATCTTCGATTTTTCAACATAGTGCACTCTTCTACGTTTAGACATCCCGACGTTTGAAATACTCGATTAAGCTTTTACATTTTCCTTTCACCTTCGATAAGGTGAAGCCCCGGGATTTGGCTAGATAAGGAACCACCTCGCTCGAATTCCTAACATGGGATGATCGTCTTCGAAATTCATAAAATGCAATTCTTTCGCACCTTCGAAAAAAAACAACTTACCTTCGAAACAAAAATCACTCTACATTTCCTTTTCTACCAAGACCGAATGAAACCTTCAAAACGAACATTGGAACGTTTCCAAAGGAGAACTACTTTGTCCAATTTCGCTCATCAGGTTTTTCGGAATTACACCAACTTGATCGTTCCTACAATTCCCTTGAACACCAATGATCAAGATGCTTAGATTCCGCCGCGGTGGAAAATTTCTAATAAGATCCTCGAGAAGGTTTAGATCATAATACGAAAGTAAATCCAAAGTGCGTTATTCAAGAAGTCCGTATCCGAATGATTCAAGAGCGTTTAGACGAATGCTCCTTCTTCTACTTCTTCACGCTTCTAATAATTCTTTCGGATAACAAATGGCCGCCTTACTTTAAGACAAAATGAATATTCGAATGAGCCGTTTAGAGAAAGCGATTAGTGAAAAGAATGCTATGACTCCTGCTACCGTTAAAGCAGTCGAGGAAGTTTGTGTTACATGTGGATCAAATCATAATTTCAACAATTGTCCATTAACAAGGAATGATTTTCCCGTTTTTCATGATATCATTCATCAATTCTAACAAACCGCCGCCGTTGGCAACTTTGTTCAAAGAATTCCTCCTAATTTGGCAAATCAAATGTTCAAAACAACCAAGGAAACCAAAACCGATATCAAGGAAATAATTTCAATTCAAATCAAAACCGTGGAGGCAATTTTAACCAAGGACAAGTTTACCAACCTCTAACGATTCAAACCCCAGTTTATCAAACTCCTACGCCCCAAATTCAAGGTGTTTCGAAAACAGATTTTGTAAGCTACGCAAAGGCTAATGACGCTAATATGAATAATTTGCAAATAAAATTGGATAATTTTCAAAGAAATCAAAATGATTTTCAAAGAAGTTATAATGATTCTCAAAAGAAGCAAGACGATTTTTAAAACATGATGCTTAGTTTTATGCAAAATTATCACAAAACTAATACCGCCTCTACCTCAAGTTCAGGTACTCTTCCAAGTTAAACCGTAACTAACCCTCATGAGCAAGTTAATACTATCACCACAAGGAGCGGTAGAACTTGTGAAGGACCTTCGACTCCTTTTGTTCCTACGCCAGTTGTTTCTACACCTCCAAAGGAACCCGAACAAAACTCGGAGACGTCAATGGACAAAGTGCAAAAACCAAGTTCAGAAAGTACCGCACAAGTTCCACCTCCGGAGGAAGAAGATTCCATTTTCATTGAAATTCCAAAACCAAAATCTAAGAAAACTGTTCGATAGCCAGAGCCTGATTCGTATCAACCTAAACTTCCATATCCCGAGAGGATGAAAGTGAGAGTGAACGATAAACCAAATGCTTAACATAGCCGGTTCTTAAAAATGTTTAAACAACTCCGTTTAGAGATTGGATTGAAAGATGCTCTCGTCGAAATGCCAAAATTCAACAAATAGTTAAGCAGTTTACTAAGGAACAAAGAAAAACTCGAGGAAATCGCCATTACAACTGTAAATGCCGAATGTTCCGCCATCATCTTGAACAGAGTTCCCGAGAAACTCAAAGACCCAGGAAAATTTTTTATTCCATGTGCTTTACAAGAACTCAATAGGACTAGTGCTTTAGCCGATTCTAGAGCTAGCATTAACTTTTTACCTCATTCTATCTACAAGCAACTTGGGCTTGAAGCTTTGACTCCTACTCGTATGACACTCGAGCTTGCTAACCGTTTCGTTACGCACCCAATGTGTATAGCCGAGGATGTTGTAGTCAGAGTTGATGGTTTCAATTTTCTTGCGGACTTTGTTGTGGTTAATTTTGAACCTGACCCGAGAGTGCCAATTATTCTAGGAAGACCTTTCCTTCGAACCGCAAAAGCTCTCATTGATTTGTACGAAGAAAAATTGACTTTAAGAGTAGGAAATGAAGAGCTTGTTTATTATGCCGATAAATCTGAGAAAAACGAGGGAAAGAAATCTATTCATGCTATTTCTATCATTGATTTTTCAAAAGACGATCCGTTTAGTGGCAGTACCACTATTCCATCCGATGCTCCTTTTCCTAGTTCTTCTCCGATGAAGACTAGTGATTCTACTTTCGAGGAATTCACCGATGAATTCACTCTTCCTAACTCATTACCACCGGGTGATGATGTTTCAATTCATAAGAAGGATATTCATGAAGAAACGTTTCAAATTTATTCAAATCCTCTTTTCGAATTCGATGATAATTTCAAATCTAGCAACATGAATCCTCTCTTTGAAGAGAACGATAAGGATGTCGAGATTAAGTCTTCTCCTTCCTTTACACTTACTTCACCGGAAGAAAGTAATTTGATTCCACCGGGAATTGATCTTACCCTCCCTCCCACCCTTGAAGTTTCAAGTAGCAATCCTACTTCCCCTACTCTCACCGGAGAGAAGGTTTGTTCATGGAAGACGCCGATGTTTTTCTCGTTGATCCGATTTGTATGAAGAATGATGAATCGAAATGAAATAAGGAAGAAGATAATTTGTCTCTTAGCAACTTTCTTACATAAAAAACCAATACCTCCTTCTCCTCCTCAAGAAGTTAAAGAAATTGATATTGAAGAAGATAAAGTTTCAAGTGAAATTCTAATTGATACCATTGTCATGCCAATTAGAATCACTTTTGATAATCCAATTGATTTTAATCATTTTTTCAAACCAAAGGATTTAAAAAAGGAATTAGCCATTGCATTTGATTCCACCGAATCAAGTATTTTATCACCTCCTTTGTTAGATTCCGACTCGCTTTTCACTACGGAGTTGTCGGCAAGTATTACCTTGAATTCTCTCGAAAACGAGGACAAAGTTTTCAAACCAGGTATACTAGTTTATCATGCCATTCATGATAAAAATCTTGAAACATTGGAGAAGAATTCAAAAGAGAACATTTCCTCCGGGACTCTCTTATTTCTCAAAGAACCGTCATTTCTTCTACCTCCGCCAGAACCACCAGATGTTGTTTTTCTAAATGTTGAAGATGTCGATTCCTTCAAATTTACCATCCGTACTTTTCTTCCATACTTCATCTACTCTGAAGAATCACCTTTGATTCTCTCCTTTAGGAGTAAAGATTTTGTTTTTGACCCAGGCATCGTCACATTTCATATTTCTTATCTTAAGCCGATAGCCTTTTTAATGGAAGTTTTCCACATTTACTCTCCCTAAGGACAAATTAATTCAGGGATCAAGTCGAGCTTGCGACTTGGTGAACAAAATCAAGCCGCTTCATGGGAGTTCACCCCATGCTTATCCATTTTCTAACAAATGTGTTGTGATGTGTTGTGGCTATGTTATTCTGGTTTCTTGTTGTTTGTTGTTTGTTGTGATTTTTGCAGGATGGACCCAACAATTTTTGAAGCCTCTCGTGTCCGGTGTTATATCCCGTATCACTCGAGCTTCCTATCCTTTGTTTGAAATTAGTTTGGGGAGATCCGATATCCTTTCATCTTATCGATTAACGTCTATCTTTGCATAATTCATAAACGGCTTAGATTTTCGTAGAACCCGACCTTAAACATTGAGGACAATGTTTCGTTTTAGTTTGGGGAGGGAATCTATCGATTTGATGTTGCCTGCTTATTGTTTTGTTCTCACGTACCCGTTTTTCCCACAAAAATAGCAAAAATTTTAAAATTTTAAGTTCTTATTTGTAGGAAAAATGAAAAAAATATGAAAAAAATGAAATAAATATATTAGTAGTTGATAAATAAAAAGTGTTAAAGACACTAATGTAGGTTTTTAATTAGTGAGAATAAGAAGTAATTTTTGACCCGATCGAACGTGTTGAGTTCTAGCTTTCTCCCTTAACAATTAATGATGATAGTTTGTGCTAGTCTCATGTAGACTTTAAACATGCTAGACTTGAAATCATTAGTAAATGAAGACTTGTGCTAATCTCAAGTAGATTTTAAATATGCCGAGTTGGATTTTATATAGGCTAAGTATTTGCGAATTTCTTTATTAGAGATTTTAAATTGCAAAGAATAAGAGATGATAGTGTTGATTACGAATTAGGATGCTAAACAAGGTTTATTTGGAAAACTTAAAGGCTTATAAGAATAACTTGTGGTTTTTCTTCCCCGAAGTTCTTAAAATGATTAATTATACGTGTTCTCTTTAATTTTTACAAATTAGAGTTTTACTCTTAAAAGTCTAATCAACATATTCGGAGAAAAAACTTTATCGATGATAATAGCTAATCATTTGTAAATAAGAATTTTAGTTCAAATTTATATGTTGTCATTCCAATTCCACCGGGAATGAATGAATCATGCTTTAACGCCGAATCAGATCTTTTAGAATCTCTACTAAATCGTGACTCTCCGATTGATTCTACAAAGATCGATTCTATTTTTGATGAATTTTCTTTTCCTCGTCCTCCGGAAATTCCTTCTTCTCAGTCTTTTTCTCAAATGGAAGAAATTGATTTATTTCTTGATAATTCGATACCACCGGCTATTGATAATGATGATGAATCGGAAGGGGACATTCTTCCTCTTGAAGAATTACTTGACAATGTTCTCTTTCCCCTTCCCGAGAGTGATGATTTTACCGTCAATGTTGAGCCCGTAGCAGCCGTAACGAATGATTTTGATATGCTTAATAACAATAAACCTTTTGACCCGGGGGGAGGAGAAAAGGTTGATTTTCTAAATGTTGAAGAGGGCGATTCCTTCACATTTACCATCCATACTTTTCTCCCATTTGTCACGTACCCTGAGGCTTCTCCTTTATCTTGCTCCACCGGGAGTGAAGATACGATCTTTGACCCCAGCATCTTCGTTTAGAGCCAGCGGTACCTCATCGGGATGGAACTTTCATGTGCTTGTCCAAACAATAATGAAAGCCCGATTAAGATTTCTCTTTTCCATTTACTCTCCCTAAGGACGAATTAATTCAGGGATCGAGTCGAGCTTGCGACTCGGTGACCAAAAACAAGCCGCTTCGTGGGAGTTCACCCCATGCCTATCCTTTTTCTTTTTTTCTTTCTATTTTCTATCTAATGTGTTGTGTTGAGAGAGGCTTGTACTCTTTCCGATTTCTCGCTGTTTGTTGCTTGTTTGTTGTGATTTTTGCAGGATTAGCCAACAATTTCTGAAGACTCTCGTGTCCGGTTGATTTATCCCGTTCTACTCGAGCTTCTCATCCTTTGTGTGAAATTAGTTTGGGGAAATCCGATATCCTTTCATCTTATCGATTAACGTTTATCTTTGCATACCTCATAAACGGCTTAGATTTTCGTAGAGACCCGACTTTAAACATTGAGGACAATGTTTCGTTTTAGTTTGGGGAAGGGAATCTATCGATTTGATGTTACTTGCTTATTGTTTTGTTCTCACGTACCCGTTTTCCCACAAAAATAGCAAAAATTTAAAATTTTTAAGTTGTTATTTGCAGAAAAAATAAAAAAAATAAAAAAATAATAATAAAAATAATAAGTGTTAAGAAAAAAATGTAGGTTTTCCGTTGGTAAGAATAAGAAGTAATTTTTGACCCGATCGAACGTGTTGAGTTCTAGCTTTTATCCTTAACTTTTTAGGCTAAGTATTCATTAAAAATTATGAAGAACAAGAAATGATAGAGTTGTTATGAGTTTTGATGCTAAACATAGAATAGTTGGATTTCTTTCAAGCTTATAAGTGTTATATTGTGGCTTTTTCTCCCATTAGATTGTTTCACCAATATGATAATTGTTAATAAGTAAAGTTTTTTACAATTTTTTTTAGATTAATAATTAGTCTTAGAAGTTTTTTTTGGTTTTCTTTGTGATTTAGAGGAAGTATACATCAGGAATACTTAATTCGGCTAAAAATACAAAAAATAGTAATAATCCGAGGTCGAAATATGTTTGCTACATCTTGTCGGAGGCGTGGCCGATGTTGTAGCCTACTAAAGGATCAAGGTTCAATAATGATTGCAATAATAAGTATAAAGCCAAATTTTGGTCGCCTCGATGTAGACTTAATCTTTATGACATTGTTTTTCCTATTGAAAAGAGCTAGGATCTAATTATTACATTTTTAACTGTCATACTTTATTTTTGGAATAAATAAGTATCGAAACAAAAGTCTTAAAGAGCCTTCGGGTATATGACTTGTAAATAAAATCTTGAGATACAAATTAGGAAATAAGGGAGGAAAAGTAAGTACACAACTAGCTCTTATAAGTAGTGTTAGCATCAATAACTTGTAATTTACAATGATCTTGTTTTAAGCTTGGCATGGGTAGAGTGAAAAATCAGGGATGATGAAGTTATCTTTTAGACACTTAATTGTGCTTTTTATTCTATGATCCTTAAAGTTACCAATGAGGTAATGAAAACAATACATTATGTCAACACAAATAAGTAGTAGTTAGGAAGTTAATTATCAAGAAAAATCATAAAAAGAAAAAAAATCTTTGAAAATGGGAAATCGGGTGTTTTATAACTTGTGATCTCTTAATTCTCTCAACAAAAATCTTTGCTACTTATCAAAGGTTTAGTTTGGGGAAGTTTTGAGATATTTGGTTATAAGGCATGTGATATTGCGTGAGGACACGCAATCGTTTAGTTTGGGGAATTTTGATAAGTGTAAAATACACATATCCGTTAATACCTAAAATGACCCAATTAAACCCAAAACAGTCCAAAAATGGCAAAAATATGCTTGTATTTGTGTTTTGTGTGTGCAGGTACGGATATATCAAAAATCACAAGAAAACCGTCAAAAACGGGCAAACACGGACACGAGAAACGGAAGAGCTCAAAAGAAGCCAAAGATCCTTAGCCCATTACTCATTCTATAAAACCACAAGGACCTAAATTGCCAAATGACCAAAGATTAAAATCCTTATACCCGCTTTCAGTTAGAAAAAGGGCGCCAAGTGAAAACACTATTCACCGTCTTCCCCATTTTACCATGGGTCAAAATCAAAGGGGTTTTCTTAATTGAAGGGTACGGAAGACAATTCAAGAGTTCGTTTACAAGATGGCAGGGAGAGATTAGTCAAATCAAGCTTATCATTAACTCACTCTCAAGCTAAGGCCACGTGGCTATGGAAGAAAGCACAAAGGGAATTGGGATTTACTCTTGGATCACTCAGAGAAGTAACACAAGGGTCACATCAAGGATTGCCAGCTTGGCAATCCGTGTGAGGTCATTTAGTGATCCAACGGCTCATACTATTGATCAAATAATTAGATAAATGGACGGTTATGATTGGCAGAGGCGTGGAATGCAAAACTCAACCTAGAAGCTTCTCTACAGCACTATAAATAGGATAGGACTAGCTTAGGAAAAAGGGTCCCCAATTCACGCTTTTAGAATTGGTTTACCAAATTTATGTTTTCATTGTAATTTCAATACTGTCATTTATTTTACTTGTAATTTCCATTTCTAATTTGTAATCTCAAATTTTCAATTAATATATTGTTCATCTTCATCATTAAGTCTGTTCAAGTTTTCGTATTGAAAAATTCAAATTCAGTGGGTTCTTGAAGCTATTGGGTTGAATTTGAACTTGGGTCAAAAAGGACAAAAGTTGGATTGATTTGGGTTTGAAGAAGATCTAAGGCTGAAATGGACCTAGAGTTGTAGGTTAGTGGATAGGACTTCATCAAATCCTAAGGTCCTCTTGTAAGTCTTCATTTACATTTTGCAGCTCATTATTGTATTTACTTATTCTTGCTATTTCTAGTGTTAAATTCTGCTTTTATATGACTTGTTTGCTTATTTTGATTATCTGTTTTTGATTTGTTCTTGTTGGATCCTAGTTTTCAAGTTCGTGCTTTAAATTTGCTTAAGTTCCATTTCTATTAGCATAATCAGTTTTGCCGTTATTCAAGCTTATTTGGTGGATTAGATTTGCTCATTAGGTTGTTACTTAGAAGATTAAGATCTGGTTTTAAGTGTTTTTGTTTTGAAAATCATTTTTACAAGCTTAAATTGCAAAACTGTCATGTTAAGGGGTGTTTGGCTTTTAGCAGTACTAACTTAAGTTAGTACTGTCCATAGCCATTTGGCTTATTGTGCTTATTTTTGATCATTTGAGTTTATTAAGTCTAGGAGTAAGTAAATTTTAGCTTATTTTAAGATTGCTACTAGTTCAATAAGTTTATATAGTACAGCGGCTTTTAGGGTAAAGCTAGCGGTACTAACTCTCAAATTAGTACCGCTAGGCTTAGTTAGTACCGTTAGGCATATTTTAGCTTAGGGTTTAGCTAACAGTACTAACTCTTAAGTTAGTACTGCTCAGCTTGTTTAAGCTTAATTTTAAATAATTTGCTCATTTCCTTAGTAGGTTAGATTTTTATAGGCGTAAAGCTATAGCGGTACTACTGAACTGATCTACTAACTCTCAATAAACAAACTACCTCTCCAAACTTCAAATAAGTACGCCGCTAGCTTTAAGTTATTATAAAGGATAACCCCCACCAGTCTAGTTCGATACCAACCCCCCCCCAATACCACCCCTTCACCACGCTATAAGGGGAGCATATATAACGCTTAGAGGAAAAAGAAAGACTAACCAAAACTAACACCTCACCACACTTACTAAAACCTCATCAGTAATTACAGCCACACTCACCTTCTCTCTTTCTACTCACTTCCTCACCTACTTCACTTCTAACTATACCTCTATCAATGCTTCAGAGCTTGTTAATAAGCTTAAAATTTAACACAATAGTCTCGCTACAAAAATCCTTTTCACTTTATTTAATTTTCCTTAGTTATGGGATGAGATGAAACGGCATTAAAAAACGTAAAAAACAACACTTCGAGAACACACCCCAGCGGCAAACCAGAACATACCAACAACCCTAAACACCCCCACCCAGACACTCTAACACAAAACAAAATACCCACCACCCCAGCACTGAATTAGCAAAAACACAACTACAAGCACGTGCCATAACAACATCTCGGAACTGCAACATACCAGCAAATTTTAGTCTTTTTGTTTTATAGTGTTTTTAAAAAAAATGGTTATCAAATTAAGTTCCTTAAGTTGCTCTTTTGTCCTTTATCCATTAATTCTTATATTTAGTTATACTTTTCCTATATCCTTAGACCCCCCACCCGAGGAACAAGACCGTCGACACCCCCTCCCACATCAAGTAAAATTCACGAGAAAAAACCCCCCCCCCCGCACCCGCCCACCCGCGGAACGACCCACCCAACCCCTAACACAGCACGCCACCCACAACGACACCCCCAGCTGTCGGTCCTACACATCCACCTACACAACCACCTTAAAACCACCACCCAACACAAACCACCTTCTTGACCGGCATATGATTCGCAGCACACATCTAAATACCACGCTCTCAACGTACAAATCTCATCCCACATGCTTAACATTCTCTCTACTAGTAGTTTGAAAATTGTCAGTACTGATAACTAAGTCGCCATATACGGCTGAGCTGTCAGCCAGCAGCTAGGAGGCCAAGTTCTATTTTCATCATATGATCTGTTTGATTCTAGCTATTGAATTTACTTAATCTGCATTTAGTCTTGTGTTTTAAAAATGTTTCATTAGTGCATTAGGTCTGCATTAATTCTTATTTAGTTTCCTTAGACCTGCAGTATTAAGTTTAAAGCTAGCGGTACTAACTACAAAGTTAATACTGATAGACTAAATTAGTACCGCTAGGCTAAATTCCTACTGGTAAGCTTAGTTAGAACTCCTTGGCTAAATTAGTACTAGTAGTTTGAAGTTTGTACTGTTAGGTTTATTTGGAGCTGCTAGGCTTATTTTTCTTTAAAATAATTGATTTTAATTGTTCAATTTTAATTGTTGTTTTTGTAGTGATAGCTTATCAAAAATATCTTTGCCTTATTCAAATCAGAATCCAAGCTAAAACGTGGTTTCAATTACACAAGTCGTTGGGAAAACGACCCGGGTGATCATACTTCCCGGTTAAATATACGTATTATATATTATATTATATATATTTTTAAGAGTGAATTTTCCTTAGGGAATTTTCTTAATTGCTCTTCTTCTTATATTATATATAGTGTATATCAAAGACGTATTAATTTTTGGCGCCGTTGCCGGGGACTTGTATTAAGATTCCTTCGTTTTTACGTTTGTTGATTTGGTTTGAAGATCCTTTCGTCCTCGAAAGTTTCATTTTTGTTAAATATCTCAAAAATCTAAAAAAATATAAAAAATATAAAAAGTAAAAAATATATATATATTTTTTTAGTATAATTATCATATATTAAAAAAAAATCAAAAAAATCGTCTAAAAAATAAAATACACAAAGTTGGTAAAAGAACTCCAACATATAATACCTTCAATTGAGGTATTATCATAAAGAAGTTCCGGTGAACTTGCAAAGTTCCCAAATCGAACAAAAGATTAAAAAAACCTGCCTTTTGTGTCACTTGCGATATACGACTCACCTTAAGAAGCATTTTTTAAGAGCTACCGTAAAGCTTGTTGATTATTAGGTTTAAGTTCCTCGATCTCGTTTTATCCTTTAATTTAAAAAAAAAAAAAACTCGAAAAACCAAAAATAATTTTCTTAACCTCAAATCCGTTTAATTCTTTTCTTTAACCCTCTATTTGTTTAATTCTTGATGTCAACATTCGGGCTTTATCCTTGTTATAATTGTGGAAGGACAAACGAATTCCCACAATGCCCGTGTTCGACTTGTGAGATGTGCGGTTTTTACCTTAACGACGGAGCTTGTCCTAATTGTAATCTGACTCTGAATTTTTTTGACAACCCTCCAAATTTTTCCGACCCACATCAACAATATTCGACATATTTTTTTAATAATTGTGGTAACAATCATTACGACGGTTTTGATTGTCCATCACATGTCCCGTTTAATTTTGAACCGGAACCGTTTAACAATCAAAACTTTAGTGATAATTATGAACCTTATGATTTGCAAAATGAATGTCAATATATTTGTTGTACCATTTGTGGTGATTTACATGACGATTCTCAATGTACACAATTATGGTGCGATTATGGTAAGCCGATTTGCGAAAATTGCGGAGGATATCATATGGATTATCAATGTACTCAACCCTCTGAAATTGAGATGTGCCGGCAAGCCGAAGAGATGGAACGACAACGGGAAATTGAGAAACGAAATCGAGTACATGAGGAAACAATGCAAATGTTGCAAGAAATGATTAAAACACTAGAAGAAAAACGAATTTTTGAGGAAGCCGCGAGACAAGAAGAGAAACGAATCGCCAAAGAAAAGGAGGCTGCGGAGTTAGAAGCTAAACGTAAAATTCAAGAGTGCTTAAATATCGAAGAAAAATCTATTCCTCAAGCTTCTACTCGTTCAAGGAAATTTCGATTTGATCAAACTTTAAGTAATTTCATAGTTCATACTAAAAGTAGTCCTTTTTCAAAATTTAACGGTCCTCCCGTGGAAACCGTTAACTCTCTAAAAATGAGGGATAAGCATCTTGACACACAAAAAGGTTGTTAGGATCACATAAATGGACCCAAACAAAGAAGCTTCGGTCACTCGAAGATATAAGACAAAAGTCTAGCTCGAAAGACAATGTTAATTAATGTTTATTATGTATACGGGCCAAAATGTAAAAAGCCCAGAAGAAAGCCCTCAAAGGAAAATCCTAGTTAGTATAAATACACCTAGTTTAGTCAAAATTAGGTTAGCTACTCCATTATTATTTTTCACCTTAAGGGTTTGTAGCAACTCTTATTTGTCTTTCAATAAAAAGTTCTTTAATGTTTAATCTTTCATTTTGCCATTGATCTTGTGATTTTCATCCATGGAATGATCTAGGGATCCTACAATTGGTATCAAGAGGTGGTTTGTATTTATTTTCTATTGATTTAAAAAAAAGGTTTATGTTTTTGATTATTTGTTTGTTTTAATTCTTGATTCAAAGATGGTTTATGTTTAATCTAATATCATTCAAACCATCTTGTTAGCAATCAACGATCTCGTGATTTTTTTTTGTTTATTCCTTTTGTTTCGAAAAGTTGTAAAAAAAAAGGGGATCTTTGGTTTCGTGTTTTTTGTGCTCACCGAACGAGTGTATTGTTAGTGGGGATCGAACTAGGAAGATCGAACGAGCTCTACATCTTTCAGACCGAACAAGAGGA
>BQNB010174921.1:0-13213 GCA_026074375.1 Tanacetum coccineum
AGGCTTTGTTGGATCTGAATGTTAGGGGTGTTGATCGTTTCGGTTATCAGGTTGTTCAGCTACTTCGGTTCGGTAAAAAGTTTTTTTTGTCAACCAGAGAACAGAACTGAACCAAACTAGAATTTAACCGAACCGAACCAAAAACCGAATTTGAATTCAGTTTGGTTTTCGGGTTACACCAATTATTTTATAAAAAAATTACGGAGATATTTAGTCAGAAAAATATTATTTCAAGCACAAAAAATATTTTTTTTATAGAGTTAACTACATTTTTTGTCCTTATAGTTTGATGGTTCTTTTGGTCTAAAAATTCAAAAAGTTTTAGTTTTTGTCTAAAAGTGATACTTTTGTTCCACTTTTAGTCCAAACATATTGAAAATTTGAATCAAAAGTGAAATACCCATCAAACCGCAAGGACAAAAAAAACAAAGTTTTGGACTAAAAGTTAAACAAAAGTATCGCTTTTTTTAAAAATTTGTACCAAAAGTGAAATACCCATCAAA
The DNA here is from genome assembly GCA_026074375.1 of Tanacetum coccineum. Taxonomy (NCBI): domain Eukaryota; kingdom Viridiplantae; phylum Streptophyta; class Magnoliopsida; order Asterales; family Asteraceae; genus Tanacetum; species Tanacetum coccineum. The sequence goes on from BQNB010174921.1 coordinate 504, forward strand.
CAACAAGGACCGGAAATATAGTTAACTCTTTTTTATATTGGGATACAATTTTAATGGAACATATAGAAAAAATATATTTATATAAATTCGGTTTTCGGTTCAGATTGCCAAACACATAATCAACCCAAAAACTGAATTTGTAGTTTGATTCGGTGCGGTTTTGGAAGATTCGGTTCGGTTATTAGTTCGATTCGGTTATTTTAGATTCGGTTTTGGTTTTCGGTTTTTTTCTCACCCCTATCTGACTAGAACGAAGACCGAACCGGACCGGGCCGAGTATTTCGGCCCGGTCCTCATTTCGGTGTTTTGAGGCAAATCAATTTTCAGTCCGTTTCGGTCTTGCCAGTCCGCTCCGATCTGGTTTTCGGACCGTGATCATTCCTATATATACTATGTAGTATCGGTGTGAAAACCGGATCGGAGCAGACCGGACCGAAGACAAATTTGGTCCAAAACACCAGACCGAAAAGTTCGGTCCATATTCAGATATGTTTGGTTATTCGATCGGATCCAGTCCAGTTTTGCGTTCAGTTATGAGCTGGGTTCAGTGAAGCTAGTTTTTATGCTGATAACAATACTATTAGCATGTATATATGCTGATCACATTGGATACATTTTATAGACTAGTTGGTTACCCGCGCATAGCGGCGGCAATAAAAAATTTACAAAATCAACTCTTTACTCAATTTCTTACCCGCTTATTATTTCGTTTCACAACACTTTGAATGTATGTGTTCGTTTGGGTTTTCCGTAGCTTTTCCGCAACACTATATTAACATTATCATTCTCGCATGTAAAAATACAACACTCTATCTGAAAGTATATTGTTTTAATGTATCAACCATCAAGTTTATATTTATTAAGGTTAAAGTTGTAAAAAATATAAATCAACACAAAATAAACCTATTAAAAATGTAAAAAACAAAAAAACTATCAAAATATATCAAAATGGATGTTGAATTAAAGAGCACAAAATTTTAAAAAATATGATGAAATTAGATCATAATAAAATTAAATTGATAAAAAGATATTTCAATTTGAAAATAAATGTGATTTTTTAATCAAAATGTGACACATGTCACTTTATGATGTGGTTCTTTAAAATGAGATGTATGGTCAAGATTGCACCTCCTTATCTTAATTTTTATTGGGTCCCACATTATAAATGCTTTATATATTAGTATAAATGAGAAACACATTGAAAGGTATTTACTTTTTCATAGAATTAAATCTCTAAATATATTGAGTAGTTTTTACTTAAATATTAACTTTGGTTTATATTTAAGTGAGTGAGAAGATCATCAAATAATTGTCATTCAACTTTAATTGTTATATCAAAAACAATCTTAGTAAAATGTTTTCATTCATTTATAATAAAGATCGTTAAAAAATATTTGTGCAAATCTTTATAACTTGTTTATCTTCTTAAACTGTGTTTAAATATTTCTTTAGCATAAAAAATGGTTAGATAACATAACTTATTCTTTATAATTAACAATGGTTGATACCCTCGTCTTTTGGGTGGAGTGAACGGAAGATGCCCGTAGGTTTGTGGACGTGGTTTATGGTAGAAACACGTCAAGAGTTGAAGGACCTGATTCATGTAAGTATGAAAATGGAATAAGAATAAATAAAGACAGAGATAAAGGTGGCGTGGAGTTAAAAGGTGCCGGGCAGTACACTTATGATAGCAGGGAAACATTCAAAATTAACAAAGAATTTCGAAAGAAAGAGAGATGTATTGAGATTGAAGATAATGAGATTAATAGCGAGGTAATTAGCAGAAGTGTGGTGGGTGAGGTGAAAGCTATGTGCTTTCTTATAAAACTCCATAATTTTTGTGAGGAAGAAGGTTTAATTAGGTTCGAAATAAAGTTGTTGGGAGGTATGGAAGTTTTATTAGTCCTCCTGGTTCGGTGGCCTGGTTCGGTTACCAAGTGGGGGGTGATCCTCCTAGTTCAGTGCCCTGGTTCGGTGGTCATCGTGGTTCTATGGTCATCGATCCTCAAGATTCGGTTAAAATTTTTTAGACATAAGAAACCACAAAGAAAAATAACTTTGTGGAAAACGTGGTTCGCACGTTTTGAGTGACTTTTGCAACAAAACTAGCGTTACTAGTTTGTAAAACCGATATGGTTTGCAAAAGTTTGAAACTTTATCTTATGAAATCTTCAACAATCATAACTTTCTACTTTGAAACCTTCTTGGAACCCTTGTGCTACAAACTAGAGTTGCTAGTTTGTGTAACCGATACGGTTTGCACACGTCTTAAACTTCTTCAATCCGAAACCAACAAAAATCAAAACTTTTTCCCAAAAAAACACTTTAAATCACTTAAAAACTAAGTAAAGTTTAAACCTTGTTAGTGTTTCTCACCTTTTACACACCTAAGAAGTAATAAAAGTCAAACCTTTATGGTTTTTAAACACATAAAAGTTAACACATAAAAGTTGAAATTATCATTCTTTCTAGCTTAAAATGAGACGAACCACAAAAAATGTAAAAACCAAAACTTTAATCTTTAAACACTAATGTGTCATTGTGTGGTGTTTGATTTATGTTTTTAAGTTTTAAATTAATATTTTGCCAACTTAACCAAAAACAACACTTTAACGGGCAGTGTTACACCGCACTATGGGGGAGTCGTGGTAAGTAGGGTGTCGATCACTAAGAGCGAGAAACAATCTTTTAATTTATTAATATTTTGGTTGTTTAATCTAAGTTAGTTCTATTCTACTTTAAACCTATGCTAAACCTATGTTAATCCTAAATCTAATAGATAAGGGGGGGTTTTTCAGCCTGAGAGACTGGCACGGGTTTTGTGGTGACTAAAACCAATCCAAGACATGTAAACACATGCAAGCAAATTAACAGAAGATAAAAGAGCGGTTGAGCCAAATATAAGAAAACTGTATTAGCCATCATTAATCTAATTAGAACGTTGGTTTGTTTACTAAGTGCAATGATTACTTATCTCGAGGTGGCATATCATTCTTAAGACTTAGGCGTTACTTCTTCCTAAGACCTAGATACGAAGAATTCTGTCACAATTAAACGTATCCGCATAAAGCATCCTTATTTGCTGATTATAATCTATCTTAGGGATTAAAGCAATGGTGATCTTGTTAAACCCTAGCTCATAGAGACTTTACCCACTTACTGCTTAATGGCAATTCATACACTAGTAGTCCACTAACCAAGTCTTTACCAATTAATTAAGAACGTACTCGTTGATCCCAAGGGTCACCTGCCGGTCCAACTAAGCTCACAATCTAAAGACAAAGATAGGTTATTATTCGTGATCCTATTGGTCTAGATGTATAAATCACTATATGGAGAGCTATCCCGGCATCTAGATTACTTGGTCCGTATCACTAGATCCAGTTGAATGATAGGTCGCATACAAAAGCACGTAAACAAGTATAAACTGATAAACATAAACAAGCAATCAACGATAAATTAAGCAATCAAGATAAACAAACCAAACATTCAGATCTTCATAATAATGGCTAATACCCGAAGGTATTAGCCTTCAAACATCATAATTAATACAAAAGTAATAATTTAGCCAAGGTAAACTAACCGAGTTAACGAATGATACAAAAAACTGAACGATTACAAGAGTATAAGAAATTACACGTTGTCTCCTATGGAATTAATAACGTTGCTCGACCTCATCTGCTCTTTTTCTCCTCTGAAAATTGACTTTTGTGGTTTAGGTATCGAGAATATGATTTAGCACACCTAAAACTCGTTTTTGAGTTTTCTATTTATAAGGTCTGGAATATAGTCGATACGGCGTATCCAAAGTCTTGGATACGGCGTATCGGGGGTTTCTTGGAGTAGGGACCATGTTTGATATCTTCCATAATATTTTATTTTCATATGGCTTGAATACGACGTATTGGTCATTCTTGGATACGGCGTATTGATCTTGTTTCCACCGTGGTCTTTGGTGAGTACAGGCACAGATACACCATATCTTCCTTGATGGATACGATGTATTAGTTGTCAGAACAGTAATCTTCAAAATATCTTCGTTTAAGCTCCAGAATGTGTGCCTTTTAGTTAACTTTCACCAAGTACTCCATAATTACTGCAATTCTCAAATACAAACGATTAAGTCATAATTATTTGCAATAATTATATAAATTGGTTAAGTACATGAGATAAATGATGCTATAAAAGTGACATTATTTGATGTCATCAGTAGTTAATTTCTAAAAGAATTAATTATCGAAAATACTAAAATTAAACTTTCTATGTTCTGATTAATTGTGTTATTGCAACATAATTCGTAAACAAAAGTTTGTTTTCTTAAAAAGACAAACGTGGTCTCTTTTAGAAAGAGTGAGACTTACTCCTATCTCTTCTCCTTGCTTAACGAAACTAAGATAGGATTACAATTGAAATTTTCTCATTATATTTAAACTCACTTTCAATCTTTCATTACCTTTTTTCGGTTATGAAGTCTTAGAAAAATATATTATTTTGTGTGACTAGAGAACATTTTGTCTATAGCTATCAAAATAATGACATCTTGCACTTATCAAGATGATGTATGAGTTTTAAATGTTAATAAGAGAAATTCTCAATAAACCGCAATGAGTAAGAAAATTACTAGCATGTCTTCTAAGTATTTTTCTTGGACTCACTTTATTCTCTAAGGTGCTAAACACATGTGTGGCTATGTAGACCGATTAAGGAGGAATTGCATGCTAAATGTTCAAGTTAATGAAAGCATGGATGGTTAGTCCCTCTTCTACATAAGTAGAAATTTATATACTCAGTTCAATACCTAAGTACACTGCTACTTGTAGGCATTTTAAGAGAGTAAGAAAGTAAATAAATAGCTATTTGCTTTCTACTGGTGATGTAACACTTACAATGTTGACAAATCCAGTGGGATCTTTGCGTTTTACTACTAAAAAGACATTCATGTAATGTAATATTGTCAAATTCAGTTAGAGTTTTCAAGTTTTTATTCCTTGTTAGTAGCCATATTAATTTCTAGCTTGCTTGAAATAATATATACGTTCTGAATATAACAACAATTGTCCTAAAGGAAAGAATTGCATTTTATTTATTAGATATCAAGTTGCCTTTCTGATGTTGCTATCTGTAGAATAATAATGCATAATTCCTTATTAAACAGTATGGATCAAAATCTACTTGTAATATCTATGACACTATCATATTGATTATACAATCGAGCTTTTATCGTATTGTTTGTCTACATTAAATAATGTTGTGCCGCACACAAGTGGAAGAAATCTTGAGTGTATGTAAGGAACAACATATAACAATATGATTATTGGTTTTTTTTGACCGCAAGGTAAGGAAGCTAATCATTCTACTAGGACGTAAACACACAAGATGTTTGTTGCCCTATTACATTTAAATGTCAATAGATATTGTAAAGCTACTTCAGCACATTGACTACATGCTTTAGTCAAATATAATTATGGTTAAATTATAAAATCATAATTATAAAGTATTAAATTAACTTGAAATTACTATTGAACTCAAGAGTTTGCGTTTATAACTACTTTAGTTACTATAATTATGTTTTCTTGTTAAGACATAAATATAAAGTCTTTGAATGTATCATTGACTCATAACATAAAGTAAGTAGTAAAATTATTATGTCTTCTTGTTAGCACATAAACAATGAGGTCCTTGAATTATTCAAAGACTTATAATGCATACTTGACATGTTATGTTTTCTTGTAAACACATGGACATAGAGTTCTTAAACTATTCAAAGAAATATATGTTATAGCATGCGCTTGGTTTTAAAATACTTTGTATTTAATTTGGCTTGACCCAATTGGTAAGTTTTTGACCTAAAGAGATTTAAGTTATCTAAATTTTTTTGATGTAGTCTCACAATTCCAATACTCATAGAATACCACATTATTATGGTATGTCTAATGTGTTGAAACAAACTATATTAATATTGTTTGATTTTTGATAACTTTAATTGCTTTACCTCTAAAATCTATCAAGGTTAGAAAATTGCGTGTATCATGTATACACTCAATATAGTTCCAAACTAGAAGGTATTTAAGACATTATCTATTTATGGATTGGGATAAATCTCATTATGTCTTGACTAAAGTTCTAAAATTTGTTAATATCTTATGAAGCATATTATTGACAAACTAGAGATGAGAACTGTTAAATGTGTTGTGTATTTCCCAATATAGAATAATTTATTGTTGCTTAAATACTTGGTATTTAGATAATTATCTCTACTTATAAAAGTAAGTGGGAGTATCTATAGATCTTGAAGAGATTCAAGAACAAAATACATAACATTCTGAATACACTTGCTGATGTCATACTAAGGTTTAACATGTAAATGTCAAACCAAAGTATAATGTAACTCTCATTCATAAATCCGCAGGGATGTCTCATCAATAGAGTGATATTTTAATATCAATGCTGAGTAATATAAGTTAGAGGGTCATAGTAAACCTGCTAACTAATAAGATAAATTATCACATCTTGAATCTGATAAATGTATTAGAACTATGAATGATAAGATGCAGTCCTTAAAAGATAATCAATATTTTTAGCTTGATTGATCTTTCACCAAACAATTAAACTGTGAGGATAAAATGAGCTTCTTTTCAAGGAAGACTCATAAGGCAAAATTATATACACATTAATGCGTGACTGATGATAAAAGTTTTAATCATACTCAAGCAATTGACTGTGATTAATTTTTTTTTTCAACACGCATTAATTATATAAAGATAATTAATTATCATACATGTTTCTTGAATCTGAAATATGGCAATTAAGTCTCATAACTCTTTCCTTAATGATTACCTTTGCGAGGTCGGTGCGTAATCAAAAGGGTTATGAGTCCATATAATCTTTAGAGTAAATTGCAAAAATGGTCCTTGTGGTTTGACCAAATTGCAGATTTGGCCCGTCAAATTTCAAAATTGCAAAAAAACGTCCTTATTTTGAATGTTTGGTTGCACTTTTGGTCCTTGGCCGACTTGAAATGACTAAAATACCCCTCTGCAATTTGGCCAAACCATAAGGACTATTTTTGCAATAATAAAAAATTTTAAGATTAAAAAAAAATCTGTAAGACATTTTTTTTTAATTTTTTTTATTTCGGTTTCAGTTTACGAGCAATAATAAAAAAAATTATTATTTTTTATTTCGGTTTAACTTTACGAGCAATAATTAAAAAAAAATTATTTTTTTTTAATTTCGGTTTCAGTTTACGAGCAATAAAAAAAATTAAAATTAAAATTTTTCTAATTTCGGTTTCAGTTTACGAGCAATAATAAAAAGAATTAAAAAAATTAAATTTTTTTATTTCGGTTTCAGTTTACGAGCAATAATAGTTTCAGTTTACGAGCAATAATAAAATTAATTTTTTTTATTATTGCTCGTAAACTGAAACCGAAATAAAAAAATTTAAATTTAATTTTTTTTATTATTGCTCGTAAACTGAAACCGACATAAAAAAAATCTTAAATTTAAATTTTTTTTAATTGCTCGTAACTTGAAACCAAAATTAAAAATTATTATTATTATTATTATTGCTTATAAACTAAAACCGAAATAAAAAAAATTCTTACAGATTTTTTTTAAAATTTTATTTTTTTATTATTGCAAAAATGGATATGGTTTGGCCAAATTGCAGAGGGGTATTTTAGTCATTTCAAGTCGACTAAGGACCAAAAGTGGAGCCAAACCTTGAAAATAAGGACTTTTTTTGCAATTTTGAAATTTGACGAACCAAATCTGTAATTTGGCCAAACCACAAGGACCATTTTTGCAATACAAGAAAAAAGAATTCAAGTGTGGATTAGATCATGCATACAGGAGCTAAAATCTTAAGTTTAATTACAATAAGATTTTTGATTAAATTAAGATAACTCCCGAGTACATCTGACATCAAGTGGGAGCACTATGTTTTTTTCCTTAAAATTCATATGTTGTGTAACATATTGAAAGCATCATTCCATCTAAGCTAGATGTTAATCCTTAAGATTGGAATGAAACTTCACATTGGGAATTTAGGAAATAAATCAAACGACCTTGAAATAAATGTTTATTGAAATAAACATATGCGGGAGATTAAGTCCGACACAATGCAATATATCATTGAAGCAAGTATTGAAAGATATATTTCACTTGAGATAATTTAATACATGAATAAAAACCTTGTGTTTTTAACTAAGGATTCATCATGTATATATTACATTGTGTATGAGACTGGTTGTTACTTTTGCACAAGAGCAAGATGAGCTGACAACAACAATATCTAATTGAGAGTATTTAGATGACTGTTAAAACAAATGTTCACGAATTATGTAAGGCATAGTGTTGTTTGTGTACACTGATGCTAGAGGATAATCAATCCTAGTTAAAGTAGGATTTCATCATTTATGGTAAATCTGCTAACTAGATATGCCCAGCTAAGAGCATTGTTGCAAACACATTAAAAGAATAAGAATACTTTACATTTTGAAAAACTGTAAAGATGGCTGTCTCAGATAGGTATGTTGTTGACTTCAAATACCCTATTAAAGATACTATGACATTTCCATACTATGACACTTGAAATTGTATGCACATGTATAATAAGATACTCATCATATCATACAAATCCTTCACAATTTGTGAATTTAAAACAAGTATTCGGAAAGTTTACTCAGATGACTATTTAGCTTTCTTACAAAGAAAGAGTTGAGAATGTTGGAAACATTAGATTTCAACCTACTAATTAGTCTTATGCATATCTGCTTTTAGTATTTGGATAATGGAACTGAAAGTAGTTGTATTAAAATAATAAATTGACAAACATGGTATGATTGTTTTCATTTATACTAGTGTGTTCTATATTTGCATGTTTAATCCTTGAATAATTTAATTATTCTAAATTCGTCCATTGTTAATTAGCAATATGGGAATATTGTTAAATTAAGACAAATGTGAGTGTTTGGTTATAGATTTTGAATATATGGACTGTTCCCACCAAACTCACATGTTATTCACAAGGGATGCATGTTGGACACCCCCAACCTTCGAATATTTACTTTTGGATCATTGTCATGAGTAAGATATCGAAAATGGTTAAATAAGTCATCATTAGACTTGAGATACAAACAAATTCTGTATGTGTGGATATCACTTTTTAATTATAAGTCAAACGCTATCCTGAAAAAGGTAGCTATAAAGGCTATTCTTGAAAGTAATGTAAAGCAACATCCACAACACTTGTAGCCAATAAAGAATTTGTTTCTCCAATTTTCTAATTGCAGTATGATACCATTGGCACCTCTCCAGAATTAATCAGATGATTGTGTGGCCGCACCCAAAGTGTAATTCAAGATGATTCTTGATTACGTTTGGTAGATCTGAATTAACTTCTATAACTAGAAACTAAATAGTTAAACTATATGGAATGAGTTAGGATCCATATTCATGGTTTAACGGTATCTGTAACAAAGGGATGATAATAGAAAGTAATACATAACCATTATACTGAGAGTTTTTCTTGAAACTACAACTCAGGTATTTCTAGTTTATGACAATAGAGTGTTGCTAGACGTTTCCCTTGTTGGTATAAATGTAGTATGCTACTCCAACTTCCAAGTGTGAGCTGTTGGGATGTAATCGTCAGATATGCATGTTATACAACTTAGAAGTATGTGAGCCTATTGGGGGCATACACGTTAAGACATGAAGAGTACGTTTATTAAACATTTAATATTTATTAATTTATTATTAAAGGTTTAATATGCTTCACAAAATATTTTAAATAACCGTTAGTTACCGTTATGATTTTATAACTAACTTAACGAGTGTTTAAATATATAAACCGAAGGGACTAAAATTGACAAAACCCGAATCTTATGGGGGTCCTATTGTGACCGGCCCTATAAGCTTCTAGAAGGGGGTTTTGGAGTCAATTTTTATGATAAGGGAATAAGAGTTGTGATAAGGAAAGGATTTGAGGTATTCTAGTTTATCTAGAACTAGGGTTAGGTTCCTATATAAACACCCACCCCTAGCCTCATAATTCATTCATTCGGTGCTTCCCTTATCTTTAAACCGATCGAACCAAAACACCATCAAGGGTTTTTAGTTCTTGCTTGTTCTTTGCGATTTCGATTAAAACCCATCAAGGGTTTTTGGTGTTCTTGTTCTCTATTGTTCGACAACATATAAACCCACTCAAAGGGTTTTGGTTTCCTTGTCCTTTAGTTCGACAACTATAAAACCCATCTTAGGGTTTTCGGGTTCTTGGTTTTCCTCTATTACCGAATTCGATACAAAACCTAACTAGGGTTTCTTGAGATTTTCGGTACTACATAGATTGGAAGATTTTTGGTACTACAAAGGTTGTTTGGTTTTTGGTTCTAGTAACAAGTAAGCATACACTTGGTGTTTGTATCTCGTGAGGTAACGACTAGCATTGTTGCGTATTTGTTTGACGTGTTGTGTGAGCAACCATAGAGGTGGTAATTTAATCACTAAAGATTTCAAGATCAAGATTCTCGTTTATTGACTTTTGTCATTAAACATAAAGGTTAGTGTTTCTTACTCTATACGTGTGTTAATTCTTAATATCAAACTAGATCCATCCGCTGCGTACTCATAGTTAATTGGTTAACTAGTTTATAAAATCCCAACACAAGGAATATTGGTAAAGCGTGACAAAGGATAGGAAGTAATTTGTGACAGCGACCGCATGATTCCACCACTGATTTTACTCTGAACGTATGTTATTAAAGATCCTATTATGATTCTTCATTTTTTTGAGGTAGGATCACGATATTTGTGACCGTGCTTGAAATACAAGTAGTTACATTAAGTCAAAAAGACTAGTCATGTATTCTAAAACATCATGAGATATGGCCCTCATATGATGATCTATACTTTTGGTCTAAAATTAAAGGACCATTAGATTGGAGGTAATAAGGAGGTGAAGACTAGGTTTCCCTTTAGAGGAATCGTCCTCCTTATTACGGCTAAGGCATTCAACATGTCTTCAACCATATAAATCGAGGACTCAGTCTTGGGGATGACCTAATCTTGGAGACGACCTAGTCTTGGAGGAGTGTTTTGTGGGCCCATGTAGAGTTGTGTGAGTTGTTATTTTGTTTATGTGAGGTATATTTTTTTTATAAGTGAGACATATTTGAGTGGTGAAGTTGGTTGTCTTATTACACTAAGCATTTGTTTCTCAGAGGTTGTGTGTCTTCATCTGCAAACTATGTCTGCGAAAGAAGATGTAATCTAAAGTTTTCGGCTGCGTTTGTTTTCAGATGATTTAAGTATGATCTGCGAAACCATGTCTGCGAGAGAAGAGGTTTATCTGAAGTCTGTAAGATATAACAAGTGATAATTAGACAAAAAAAATCTACAAAATTGGAGAGTAAAAAAGTCATTTATGCGTCTTATATATAAAATCAAACACATACACACTTATTTTATTTTCTCTCCCCGCTTGTAGACATAAGAGGAAAAACCAAACGCGCTTATGTCTGTAAAACGACAAACAAATACATCTTCTCGTACATCTAAGTTGGTGGTGAAATTAATTGGTGGTGAAGTTAATTGTAAAAAAAAACTGAATTAACTATGCTCAATATGGTTTTAAGATCAACTTATTACATAATCTTATCTTTTGATGGGTGTCTCAAGCTTGAGCTAAATTAGTAGCAACTTATATAAGATAATAACATGACTAGTTGTGTTAAAATCTTAACACGACATTTACAAGTTTGACTCACTGGAAGTGAGAGAAGTTACTGTTCAATCTAAATATCTAGGATTGTCCTCGGTTATTGGCAGATCAAAAAAGGTGGTGTTTCGAGCTATCATCGACAGGATTAAGAAGAAGCTTCAAGGATGGAAAGAAAAAACCCTTTCGATCGGAGGAAAAGAAGTCCTTATTAAATCAGTGGCTCAAGCTATGCCTATGTATGTTATGAATATATTTCTGCTCTGATACCTTGATTGATGATATTCATATAGCTATTAACTGTTTTTGGTGGGGTGACGGGATCAAAGAAAATCCAATTCGATGGTGTTCGTCGGACAAGATGTGTTTCTCAAAATTCTAGGGAGGTCTTGGTTTCCGCCATTTTGGAGTGTTTAACAGGTCTTTACTTGCCAAACAAGTCTGGAGGTTGGTTACTAATCCAACAACATTAGCTGCAAAAGTATTGAAGGCCTGTTATTTTCCACGATCTAGTTTCTTTGATGCAAATGTTGGCTACCATCCAAGCTCTGTTTGTCGTAGCTTTATAGCGGTAAAGGAATTGGTTCGAAAAGGATGTAAATGGAATATAGGAGATGTTTACCGTGTCAATGTGTGGGAGGACTATTGGCTTAAAGATCATAGGCGTCTGGGTCCAAAACCGGATAACTGCCAAGTAACTTATGTTCGTGATTTATTAAATGATGAAGGTGATGACTGGAACTGCGAGCTTCTAATGTCATTGTTCCCGATGAACATTGTCAACAAAATCACAACGTGCTTTATAAATTGATGGAGCCCTGGTATGTGCTTAATTGCACATACCATTTTCCATTAAACCGGACTTAAATGACAAAAAACGTACCAAAAATACATTGTATTTGTATGTTTTGCATTTGTATTGTGCAGGTAACGGATATCCAAGAAAAGGATAAAAACAAAGCCAAAACGACAAAACCAAGCACGA
>BQNB010174924.1:0-13213 GCA_026074375.1 Tanacetum coccineum
CATTTTACCGCATTCTTTTAGCATGTTTATGCATTTAACATCTCGAAATTGAATAACAAAACTGATAAAAATGCCCCTTGGTCAGCATGATCTGCTTATTTTAACCCATTGCCAACACAAATGACGCGTCATATATTTTTATGTTGAAAACTCATGTATAATATAATTCGGTAGGACGGATAGAAAAAGGTTGAACCGATTTTCCGTTTAATGATTACAAAAGATTGGAAAACAAGCAGAGGGAGTTGTGGCGGGTTGGGTTGCGGGTAATAACAGTTGGTTTCCAGAGGTAGGTCAAAATGGACTGGATTTGGTAGTATGTAGAAACATGTTTAGGGTTGAAACCTAAGATCTGGTTAAAAGGATGCACGGACTCCTTTTTTCAGTTTAGTTATGATTACAAAGACATTATTATAGAGTAGGTTTGTGCCGACTTTTACCCCGTTTAATCAGTGTCTATATAGCTATATCATTTCCCATTACGACGCCATTAAGATAAATATTCTTTTATGGCACCATTAGAATGTTATACACACATAAATAAAACAATTATTGCATTCAATTCATGTAGCAAATAGCTAAGTGTATGCTATACTAAACTGTAAGGACTTCCACATTGCATGTGTTGAATGAAAAATGTATTGTAGATGCTAGATATATATGATTGTATAATTTTATTCTCATATGGACAAGTTACCCACTAGAATTATACATAAATGGAAATGAACTTTAGTTGGAGTTGACTTGGCTTAATTTTTGAGTTGGTTGAATTTAGTAGAAAGGTTTTAAAAAAACATGTAACCATTTGATTCATAAAAAGCGTAGAATGGTATTGTTGTTATAATTAGTGGTGAGACTCGACATATACTTATTAGTAAAGGAATTTCATTATATCGGTCAGATGACAAATATAAGTATTCTATGAAACTACTTTTTCCGCCTCTTTGATGTAAAATAGCCATGTTTTGTTGTTTATGAGTTTAACAATTCCATTTATTTTAGGAGGATGATGAGCATAAAGCTCAGTTCAAAGTGAAAGAATGCTTTTCAATTGAAGGGTACAAGCATCTTTTGTTTGTCAGGGGAAAATTAAGGTGCAAGCATCACAATACCACTGCTAACATATTTTACTGGTAATGCTTACCGGGAGTAATTTAGGGTATAAAACTGTATCAACTATAGTCCATTTAGTAACAAAAAATCTGCACGAAACATGCTAAACAAAACTAGTCGCGGCGAAGTGCGGGAATCCATCTTCCTACTCAAAAAATCAGCAGCCACATGTAAGTTTTTTAATGTTATATGGTTTTTGAGCTTATTAGATTTTCGGACAGCTTACACGCTCACTTTTTTCGCCAAAGTGAGTCATGATCACATAGAGTCATAGAACAATATCGGCAAAACACAAAAGCTCCCTTTCCAACCAGTTTCACAGCTGTATATGTATACATATGTGCAACGATAGAAGTAGATCTTGATGGCCATGTTGACAAAAAAAACTTTACGCGGTACGCCTTTGGTTGCTGCCATGTCGTTGATGGTGTGGCAATCAGGTTGGGAGACGTGATGCATTCTCTTGGTTGAACCCATTCGGTTTAGTATTGACCTTTTCAGTTTATCAAAAAGATAATGCTTATAGTGTAGGCTGTTTGATCCTATCTCTTTTGAACAAACATATTTTTGGGTGTTCAAAGCATTATAATTTGAATCCAAAAGAATCGAACCATATGAGTTTTAAAAAAGTCATTAGCATTGTACCAAAGGTTTGGAAACGGTTGATGACTACATTTGTTTAGAACTTTATCATTGTTTTTTTCATTCCACTCTACTTGCATTGCTAATAAGGAAACGAGAAACTACAAACATGGCAGCAACCAAGAGAATGCATCACATCTCATTTCCTTAGAAGTGCTGCACATGTCACAAGCTGATTGCCAAACGTCTCACAACCTGAATGCAAAAACAAACTGATAAATTTGTAGTTTCTAATTTCCTTGGAAGTGATGCACATCTCACAAGATGTATTTTATAAATTTCTTCTTTTATAGATTGTGTGCAAGTTGGAAAACCTATTATAGTGAAAACATAGCTGGATCGAAAATGAAATTGAAACTGGTTTTGTAAATAGATAAAGTTAGACATAATTATACAAAATATTCTAACTTCTATATCTTGTGACACGTTGTTGTGGGTTAACTGTTGCAGAGACTAAACATGTTGGTTCAAGTTCAAGTTATGCGGTTTTTGAGGGCTTTTCGCATAAATGATATGTGGATTCAAGGCAGACAACTAAAGGAGATGAGGGTAACTTATATTCGTAGAGATGTACTTATTTTGTATCCGGTATAAATTCAATACATATGTGCTGCTTTATTTTTACAACAGCAGATGTTCAATTTATATTTTGTAATGATGTATACATGGTGTGTGAAATGGAGAAAACATGTTTACTCTTATCTTTAAAAAATGAGAAGACTGGTATGCAAGAATTATAAAAAAAACCAACAAAATCAGGTATACACATTTGTTTGGGTTGCAGAATTGTTGTCACTTAGCAGAACACGAGTTACAATATGGATCACTTGGTGCATATGGATGTGGAAGTTGAGATTATATAAACCAAAACTTCCCGCGAAGCGCGGACATCCATTACTGGTTTACTTATATATTCTCATGTGAAATGTCAAAATATATCAATTCACTGAACATAATTGCTTTTTGGGTAATAGCTTCAAAAAAACTATCCCTATTTTTTGCTTTCCAGATTTGATAACATATGGATATGGTCCTATTTTACGAACGGGCCAAAATCAAAACAAGTCGTGTAATACTTCCCAAAAATGAACACGCACAGCACGAAAACAAACTTGTCATGAGGTGTTCCTTGAATAACATCCTTATTACATATGCTATGAGGTGTTCCTTGAAATAACATCCTTATTAACAATTTTTCTAAATTAAGTTAACACTAGCTTATAATTTTGTTTTGTTATTAAATATGAGTTAAACTTAATAGAAGGCTAAGAAAAATGATATTATGTTTTTCAAAAAACTCACGACTCAGCCGGGTTTAGCAAATGATTCGGGTAAACGAAAAACCATCGGTTCAATCAAGTTCACAAACAAATAATAACCTGATCATATCTCGCTCGATCTTCCAACCGGTTTTAGATTCAACCGGCTGGGTAAATTCAAATTTTAAAACGAATTGTAATACTCGCGCTCCGCGCCGGAGTGGACTAACTTAGCAACGAAACATTAACATGAAGGACCAATTGCGTAAAATTTGTGTTGGAGTATTTTTTTATAATATTAAAGTTTTTTAAAAAAAAATAACGGTGGTTACTTACTAATGACCGTTAGACCGTTAGTTACTAACGGTATTGCGTAAAATTTGTGTTGAGGTATTTTTTTTAATATTAAGTTTTCCAAAATAAAAATAAAAAATTTAACGGTCGTTACTTACTAACGATCGTTAGTTACCATTGGTTTTACCGTTCACTTCATCATGATTGGGTCAGCAAAAAGTGGTTTGCCAAAAGAATTTCTTTTTTTAATATAAGTTATAATATTGATTGCATTTAAATGAAGTTGATAATAACGCAATGTCTCACTTTGTTACGAGGC
This sequence comes from Tanacetum coccineum, assembly GCA_026074375.1. Classification (NCBI taxonomy): domain Eukaryota; kingdom Viridiplantae; phylum Streptophyta; class Magnoliopsida; order Asterales; family Asteraceae; genus Tanacetum; species Tanacetum coccineum. The sequence continues at coordinate 3,628 of BQNB010174924.1, forward strand.
TCTTAAAATGAGGCTTAAAGTAAGTGATTTCAAATAGAGACTTTCTTGAAATTCATACTTAGGTAATAATCTTTTTAAAATGCTACGTGGTGTATATTATTGTTAATTTTTTGTTATTCGTACTTTTTAAAACTATAACAAAAATAGGCATTCATAAACATATGATAATTCAAAGAAAAATTTCTAAACCTTATTAATTATTTTTGTTACGAAATAAAACAAAATAATCTGATATTTACTTGCAAATTTATAAACTTATTTATCTAACGGATTTACATTTATTAACTACAAACATGAGTCTACTTGCAAAACAAGTTGTTTACTTATCTTTCGAGTGATAAGTAAAATTAAATAAATATGCACGCACCAACTCGACCAAATCACTAAAATTTACATGTGATATATAATTAAAATTAAATAAATATAAGCTTTATACATATATGATTACGATATTTTATTTTTCTAAAGCATATTCCATTAATGCTATCGTTGCAAACCACGGGTTAAATCAGGTATACAAATAGCTATTGTAACTGATATAAGTAACCAAAGGTCGAATGTATATATCATGCTTGAACTGCAATAATTATGTCCCTCCAATTTGAAAGAATCAGCTTATCATGACAAGGGTTATTTAGTATTTGAATGACTACAATATAAAGCCAAATTAAATGTGTTGTTCGAAAGTAACAACGAGATTAATTAATTTTATGTTATAATGCTTATACTAGACAAATGACGTAATATTGTACACTTTAGATAATATGTGTACTAAACATTTATTTTATTAATTATCGTCTCATATGTCAAACAAGTAACACAACAAGGTTGAATCAGGTGGTTATCACCATTGCTTCTGGAGACAGAGGTCAAGGGTTCGATCCTCATTTCTTGCAAGGTCGGAGGTCATTTTCTACATTTGATAGAACCGGAAGCAGTCTCTCTACCTTAGGTAGGGGTATGGGTGTCTACGTCTTAACCTCCCCCATACATCGTGCAACGGTATTGAGACCCATTACCCGTGGAAGACGGTATTGGGTGTTACCTTACGTTACCTTTTTTTCATATGTCAAACAAGTATAGGGTGAAAGTTATTGTTGTTGATTAGCAAAATAGGATCAGCTTCTACTTCTTTTATACTATTTGATCGCGAAGTTACTAAAATCATTGGCAAATTTGTGTTTACTTTGTATGATTTGTTTGCAGATAATCGAGACGAAGTTCCAAATGAGTTATATGACAAATTGTTTTAATATGTTTAAGAAAAGAAGATGGAATCTCAAATCAAGTGACTATCGAAAGGAAGTTGAAGAATACTGAAATATATCATTTTTAAGCATTGTTCTTTTATGTTTTCTTATCAGCCTTTCTTTTTCGTTAGAATTATTTTACTATTTATAATGTTTTCTTAGTGTTAATCGAATTGGATGTTTGATGTTTTTTGGGTACTTTAGTCGAAATGTATGTTGATTTTTATTTGGAGTGCTCTAACTATACATATGATTTTTTAAATATGCAACCAAAACATCACATTATTCTTTTATAACACCTTTAATATATCTTTCGGAAAGTGTGTGCAAATAACTATAATTATTCAACCTTGACACTCAATATACCGCTTTACGATTTTAATTAGCTACGTAGTATTTGAGAAAACCGTCCATCGGACGGGTAGAGACCTAGTTCCCTTTAAAGTTAAAAAAGGCCCAAACTGCCAAATAAAAGGCCCAATCCTTTAACTGTCGTTAAGCCAAACCCTTTTACACCTTAAATGTCATTAGTCCCCAAGGACTGTTACTGCAACATCAACAAACAACTTGAAGGGTCATAACTGCTAATTTCCATAAACCTTTACACCACAAAGGACGACTCGTGCAACATGACAATACAAAATGAGGGGCCCTTCTTGTCAATCCCCCACAAACTTTCACCTTGTTAACCATAAACCAAACTTTCCCGCGAAACCCTACTATTCACCCTCCCCTGTCAATTTTACCTCGATTATTGCACCACTAGCCAAAACCATCACTTTCCCATACAACCTCACTTCATAAAACAATAAGTCCACCTTGGCAATCCTCTTAAATTTCATTGGTTGATGAACTCAAACCAAAATCAATGGCTGTGATTGATGAACTTGGAGAACAAGATTTCTGGATGGCTAATATGACTTTTGGACTTCTACTCACATAAGAAACACACCAGCTGAAGCACTCACAGAACAAGCACAACAAGTGAATGACCAAGACTTAGAACTTTTAGTTTAAATAGGACCATTGTAGCTCATTTGTAGTTGTCAAGACTTGTGTAAACGAATTTGACCATTTTAATTTACTTGTCATTTAATTTTACTGTCATTTAAATTATTGCATTGTAATCTTTTTTTTAGTTAATGAAAGTTTAAGTTTTCTTTAAATATTGTCATTTAACATTACTTGTCTTTTAAATTCAGTAATTAAGCTCTTACATAAGCTTCTGTTTCATCAAAAGCTTATATAAAAGTTTTTTTTCAAATCTGTCTTAAAAACCAAAAAAAAGCACAAAAAGAATCCACTCCTTAATTACCTCAGCTTAATTTGGATGATAAGCTAGCCTGGGAAGAGCTTATAGACCATACTAGCTTGTCTTTGACAAGCTAGAGCTTGTAGATCAGCTTCTTGTAAGCTTAATCACCCTTGTTTTGAGCAAAGGGAATTGTGAGTTCTTACTTTTTAATTTTTGCTTATTTATTGTTTATCTGCTTATCTTTGCTTATTTCCTGCTTATTGTTGCTTATTTTTGTTGTTTATTGCTTATGTATGCTTTTTTTAATGCTTATATGTCATTTGCTTAAGTTTTCCTTTAAAACTGTCAATTTTAGCTTTTAACTGCTTATTTATCTTTGCTTATTTATAAGTGCTTATTTCTGTGTTTTGAATGCTTATTAGTGGTTTATATTGAGTTCTTGCCATCTGTTTTTAATTACCTTAGCTTAAAACTCCAAAAATCAGTCTTAAAATAGATCTTTGATACTTAAAGGGGTGTTTGGTTTAAGGACCAAAGTGGGTCAAAACTGGTTGAAAAACTTTTTGGGTCACTTGGTTAACTTTTACAAAAAAAAAAATTAGTCACCTTAACCTGTTTAAAAAAAATTAAGGTCTTAAAGCTAGTTTTGAGGTTTGGTCTAATATGTGCTTAAATCTGTCATGAAAAAACGGATTTGAAGTGCTTATTTGATTAAGACTTTTTAAACAACTTTTAAGTGTTTTTTTGTGTTGTTTTTAAGTGTCAAAATGTAGTAGAAGTGTCTTTGTAGTCTACATTTGTTTTACTAAAAATCTGTCAAGTCATATTTTTTTAGTTTTAAAAGTTCTTTTTCATTTCTAAATTTAGGTTATTTAAAATTGTTTCTAGGATTTGTATTTTTGAGCATAAGATCATTGGTTGTCTATCTTCATCTGTTTCAACTTATTTTAGTCTTTAAAGCTCTTTTACTTGTTTAAAACCAAGGCTGCAAAAGCCATTTTTTTCTCTTACAAAAACCAAAAAAGAGGGCAATCTGTTTGAAAACAGTCTTTTTCATCAAGCTTTTTCAGGGCTTAAATGATTTTCAAACTCTTTTCTTTTAGGTGATTTAGAAAGCTTATTGTTCAAGCTTTTTAGGAGTATAAGCCATATAGCCATAAGGATCCATTTAAGGGCTTAAAATTAAACCCAAAAGTGCCCTTGTGGCTGTTTTAATTGATAGTTTAGCCAATCTGCTTATTGCTTTTTTGCCTTTTGTTGTTTACTTTCTTTGCTTATTTGTGTTTAGAATTTCTTATTAGGTATAATACTATATCTGTCTTTGCTTATTTTGCCTTTTCATTTGCTTATTTGTGCTTAAATAGCTTAATAGTTTATCCCTTAGTTAGTTAAGTTAAAGGGTAAAAACTGTCACTTAATCTGGTTATTTCTGTGCTTATTTTAAGTTTTTGAAAAAAGTTGATTTTTTAAAGTTTTTATTTTGGCTTATTTTACAAGTTTCAAAAAGAAAATTAAAAAAAAGTTTTTCAAAAAGGGAAGCCATAGGATTCGACCCTGTGACCTCCCCTTTACCAAGCCAACGACTTAACACACACTCTCACTAACACAACACCAGATAGGGCCATCTGGTCATATCTGTTAGGAATTATGCATTTCTGACTTGGTACCGTTAGTTATATTAGTTAGTACCGCTAGTTGTAATTTTTACAAACAGTACAAAATGTTAGTACTGATCAGATAGTTAGTACCATTAGTATAAAATAGTTAGTACCGTTTATGAGATATGCATGAGATATCTTAGGAAATGATATGCATGATCTTTATACGCATTTTGTAAAGCCTATTATGGTTTCCTTAGTCTATAAAAGGAACCCTAGGCATCGTTAGTAGATATAGTTATACACAAATCAATAGAGATCTATTAGCAATCATAGTCTTTGTAATCTGTAACCTAGGCAGATTCAAGTGATAATATAAAGTTCTTTTGTGATTCTTAATATTGTTCTTCTTAGCATTATTGATTAGTTTCCGCATAATCAATAGTGTTCAAATCAGTGTTTCATTATTGTTGCTTTAGAATTATCTAAGGGAACAAACCCTTTACAAGCTAAAGGTTAAGATCTATTCAGTAAACGATCCAACAAGTGGTATCAGAGCTTGTGTGGAAACTCTGAATAAGAAGAACTCAATTGTAAGATGGCAGAACAAGACATTCCTCCACCCACTATCACAGCAATGAAAATCCCTATCATCAGGAAGGGAGAATATGATATTTGGAGCATGAGAATGCGACAATATATCTGTCACACAGACCATAACCTATGGGATGTTATTGTCAATGGAGATCTAGAAGAAGAGCCTGCACCAACTGGAGAAACATCTGCTCCTCCTGCTCCTAAGACTGCCAAACAACTGGCTGCTAAAAGGAATCAGGAAAGAGTTAAGAGCATCTTGCTTTTAGCAATACCTGATGAATACCTCCTCAAGTTTCACAATGTTGCAGATGCTAAATCACTCTGGGAAGCAATCAAATCAAGGTTTGGAGGTAATGAAGAATCCAAGAAGATGCAGAAAAATGTTCTAAAACATCAGTTTGAAAATTTTTCTACTGCATCAAATGAAATTCTGGACAAGGCTTATGATAGGTTCCAAAAACTCATAAGTCAATTGGAGGTTCATGGTGCTCCAATATCAAAGGAAGATATCAACCAGAAGTTCCTAAGAAGTCTTCCTCCTTCATGGAATCAAATTGCTCTAATCATGAGAAATAAGCCAGACATTGATGAGATTGATATTGATGACCTCTACAACAACCTTAGGGTTTACGAAGATGAGATGAAAAGGTCTTCAAGTTCCACTTCTACCTCTCAGAACTTGGCATTTCTTTCCTCTGAGAACACTAGCAGTACTAATGAAGTTAGTACTGCCAGTGGAGATTTTGGGGTTAGTACTGCTGGTGGAATTAATCAAGTTTCATCTACTCCATGTGCTCATGATGTAGCTTACTCTTTCTTTGCACAACCAACAACCAGTCCTCAACTTGAGAATGAGGATTTTTAGCAGATTGATGGAGATGACTTGGAGGAATTGGATCTTCGATGGCAGGTGGCTATGTTAACTGTCAGAGTGAGTTGTTATCATACCCTAGATGAGTCCTAATAATGATCTATGGAGTCATTATAGGATTTCACAATTGGTATCAAAGCCTCGTGGCTCTTGATCTAGGGTTGATAAGGTTTTCGTGTAAAATTAATTTCGTGTTTTTATTAATCAAAAGGCATATTTAATTGTAGGTTTTATTCAAACCCTAATTCGACTATAGCAGCATGTTCTAAATGATCTCGTATTTGCTGCGTTGTTTGGATTAAGATGCCTGTTGGATTATGGATTGGATGTTCCTACTGCTACTTTTCTTTATTCCTTACTGGGAAGCTGTAGCTTATTAGTTTTGTCCATTATCAACTAGGGGAAGATATTCATGCATATCAATCCTCAAGCAAATTTGGATGTTACTGTAAAGTTCATATTTCATCCTCAAGGTTCAAGACTTGAAGATCTATCTAGAAACTAAGAAATTAACATAGTCAAAATCCAGTTTAGGGGAGGATTTGTTTAGGAATATGTAATACTTAGTTTTCTACTAGTAGTATGTATTCCTACTGTAGAGTAGTAAGTTCTTACTGATAGGTATGTAGTTCCTGCTGGTAAGGTTATTATCATAGTTAGTACTGGTAGGCTAAGCTTAGTTCCTACTGGTAGAATACTTAGTCCTGGTAGAGTCAAATAGTTATTCCAGGATAAGATTTTAGTTAGTTAGAGATGAGGATATGCATGAGCTAAATACGGAAGACATTTCATGCATATCAATCTTACGTGTTTTGAGTAAATGACCGTTTTGGATTTCACAATTGGTATCAGAGCCTCGTGGCTCTTGATCTAGGGTTAATAAGGTTTTCGTGTATAATTTTATTTTGTTTTATCAAAAGGCATATTTGCCAATTAGGGTTCTTAAGGAAACCCTAATTCGTTTAAAGATGGCAGCAGTCAGGCAGAAGTAAAGGCAGCAGGGTTTCTTCTCAAACCCTAACCTCGAAGCATATGGATTGGTTTACAGCAGGTACACAAGCAGATCAACAATAACCCTTATACATCTTTTGGGTTCGTAATGTCTTTGAACGATTATAGAGGTTTAGATGTTCCTACTGCTAGCTTTTCTTAATTCCTGCTGGTAGTTCATGGTTCCTGCTGGTAGTTCAGGGTTCCTGCTGGTACGCTTTGTGGTTCCTACTGGTCTGCTTACGATTTCTTCTGCTAGCATCGTCCGATATGGGTCAACAGACGCCTTTGGATCTTGGATGACATTGATGCTTATGGCTTGGTTACTTCCCATTGTTTTGGTTTGGTGTTCGCAAGTCGTTTATTACATCACATAATAATCGTGTTTAAGGTCTGGGACCAAACCCCATTATATTTCAAACTGGCTAATGGAAGAGTTTTATCAGGGGACAGCGATGAAACCTAGCTGATATAACGAATTTACGTTTGTATTCAGGTATAAATACCCGTTTTGCTCTGAGATGATCAAACCGTTATTATTGTTGTGATTCGATGTGACTTCGATGGAAGTGTTATGGTGATGTAGGTCATGGACCAACAGTGACCATAACTGATGTGCAATAAACATGTCCTTGTTCGCACTAAATCAATAAGGATATTGTGAAGACGTTTGATGCATTAGCTTTTTAATCAATTATGTAACAAGTTCACCCTTTTTGTGAGATGCAACAAAGGATTGAGGTAGATCGCCGGCTGAGGCAACAGTTACATGAGAGAGGAGGATGTTATTGCACTTGGATGTTTCAGTGATACCTACTATTTCAAGCCAATTAAAGTCCGAGATTCAAGAGATGGTTAGTATACTTTTAAGGGGAAGCTTATGTTAATATACTTGACCATCTACATGCATTTCTTGAGGGGAATTCTTTATCTTTTGATGCTTCCTATTGAGTTGATATGACAAAAAGGGGAAGAGTGCATGGATTAAGGGGAAGTTCTTCATCTATATTAGCTTTAGGGGAAGCTTGTGCTTATTGGTTTTGTCATTATCAACTAGGGGAAGATTATTGGGAATTATACTTTGAGTTGATTATGACAAAACATATTAAAGATGGAGGACCTACAAGACAAAGCTGGAATAACATTAATGCTGATTGTAGATTAGTCAAACAGTATTTAATGCTCAGCTAAAAGATAAAGATCAACATTAATGCTGATTGAAGATTAGTCAAACAGTATTTCATGCTGATTTATAGTTTCCTAATTTTTTATTTGATCTTATCTTGTCTTGTAAAACCTAACCCCTCTATGTATAATAAAGAGGTGGTATGTCTAGGGTTATATCGATTCAATTCACAATGAAACCTAATGGTGTTGTGTGTTTCACTAGGCATCAAGTCTTCATTATGAGCGCCTAGTTAAGTATTTTAATAGTAATAGATTAGTCAAGCTGGGTCCCTGAATCATCTATGTAATAGTTAGTTTCTTATTAATGTTTAATAAAGAAAACCTAATAGTAACATGATTGTGTTCTCTATATTACCGCTGCGTGCTCACTCATTGTTATCTATATCCCTAGATGAAGATCCTAAAAACGATCTATGGAGCATTATAGGATTCCATATACTTATGATAGAGTTACCAAAAACTCATAAGTCAATGAGGTTCATAGTGCTACCAATATCAAAAGGAAGATATCAACCAAAAGTTTCCTAAGAAGTCTTCCTCCTTCATGAATCAAATTGCTCCTAATCATGAGAAATAAGCCAACAATGGATGAGATTGATATTGATGACCTCTACAGACAACCTAGGGTCATGAGATGAGAGAAAAGGTCTTCAAGTTCACTTCTACTTCTCGAACTTGGCATTTCATTCCTCTGAGAACACTAACATACTAATGGAATTAGTACTGCCAGTAGAGATTTTGGGTTATGTACTGCTGGAGGAATTAGTCCAAGTTTGCAACTACCCCATGTGCTCATGATGTAGCGTGTCATTCTTTCTTTGCACAACCAACAACCAGTCCTCAACTTGAAAATGAGGATTTTCAGCAGATTGATGAAGATGACTTGGAAGAATTAGATCTTAGATGGCAGGTGGCTATGTTGACTGTCAGAGTGAAGAAATTCATTCAGAAGACAGGAAGGAACTTGGATTTCAAAGAAAAACGACCTGTTTCTCTTGATAAGTCAAAAATTAAGTGCTACAACTGTCACAGAAAAGGGCACTTTGCTAGGGAATGCAGATCTGGAAGGAATCAAGGGAGAAGATCTTATGGTGACAATGGCAGGAGCAATGCACCAACAAATGAATCTTCATCACAGGCACTGGTGGCTCAAGATGGTCTAGGAGGCTATGACTGGAGTAATGATTTTGAAGTAGAACCAGTCAACTATGCTTTAATGGCAATCTCTTCTTCAAGCTCATCAAGTTCTTCTGACAAAGAGGTACAAAACTGTTCTAAACAATGTCTTGAATCTTTTAAAACTCTTCAAAAGAACTTTGATAGTGAAAGAGAAAAACATAGCAGAGCCAGACTAGAAATTCAGGGTTATGAGTTAGCCTTAGAGTCACTAGAATCTAGGATACTTGTACATGAAAAGAATGAACTGGCTTGGGGTGAAAAATATGAGTTTCAAAACTATGAGTTTAAATGCAAAGAAATAAAAATTAACAACCTTAGCTTGGAATTAGAGAAATTTGTTAAGGAAAGAGATGAGTTAAAATTAAAGATAGAAAAATGGGAAGAATCATCCAAGAATCTTGATGAGTTACTCAACAGTCAAATGAGTGCTAGAGATAAAAACAAGTTTAGGATATGGCACACAATTGAATGAAACAAGTAACAATTCTAAAACTGATAGTGAGATTAGTTTGAGTGTTTTTTATGTCAAATCTAGTGATGAAGAGTCCCCACCAGCTAATGATAGGTTTTCCAAAGCAGATGGGTATTGATAAGTGCTTAATTACACATATCTTTTACCTCTAAAAACGAGCTTAAATGACCAAAAACAGACAAAAAC
>BQNB010174925.1:0-13212 GCA_026074375.1 Tanacetum coccineum
TCAAGATTTTTTGATCAAAGATGAAAGTTATGAATTTATATATGTGTGTGTGTGTGTGTGTGTTTTCGTGGGTTAAGGAGAGCAAGAGAGAAAAAAGAAAACTCAAATGCTAAGTGTGTGTGTGATATGAATGAGAAAGTGGAAGTAATATGGTTTAAGTAATACAAAGTTTACTTCACACACTAAAAGTGTGTTGTGTGTGTGCGTAGGAATGGGACAAAGAAAGAGAGGGGACCAAAATGATCTCCCAATCATAATGCAACTAGGACAAAAATGATAGTTGTAATCTTGTTTTATTGTGTTTGAATTTAAATGGCATCTTTGGTTACTTAGGGGTATTGGTTTGGACGCATGCATGCAAGAGGGGGGGACCAAAATGGTTTTTAATATTTTATGATGCTAGTGCTCTTGCATGATTTAATTTCTAAGCCTTCCATGCATATGCTCTTAGTTTAAATAATTCACGATTCACGCAAGTAACGAAACGAATAACAGTATCACCGAAAATTATGAAATTTTAAATATTGCCCTAAAATATAAAAATATAGATATTGCCAAAATACTTCAACGTTTGGTAACCCGGTTTGCTCCCCATAATGATTCTCAGATAATAACCGAACAACTTCCCGGTTAAACGAAAAAGTTAAACGAAAATTTTAAAAATTCAAATTAACGATCGGAAACGGCTAAATTATTGAACAAAAATTCATGGGGTGTCACATTCTTTCCCCGTTAAGAGAGCCTTGTCCTCAAGGCTTACGACGTAGCATCTGCCACAAGTGCAGAACTCAGGAAAAGATGTGGGTACTTCTTTTGCATTTGATCTTCACGCTCCCATGTGAACTCAAGACCTCTCCTTGAGTTCCAATGCACTTTCACAATCAGAATACGGCTCTGCTTCATATGCTTGACCTCACGGTCCATGATCTTGACAGGTTCTTCGATGAAGTAGAGTTTGTTGTCGACTTGGATCTCATCCAACGGTATAGCAAGAGGTTCGTCGACTAAACATTTCTTCAAATTCGATATGTAATATGTACTATGAAATCTACTACTCAATGCTCTGGGAGTTTTAAGTCATAAGACAAACGGTTTCCTACTGTCCTATGATTCTTAAAAGGTCCAATATAAAGGAGGGTTCAGCTTCCCCTGTTTTGCCAAAAACGATCACCCTTTCCTGGTGACACTTTCAGCAGATCTAATATCCTACTTGAAACTCAATGTGTTTCCTTCTTATGTCTACGTAACTCTTTTGACGATTATGGGCAGCTTGGATACGGCTCTTATATTGAACTATTTTCTCATTTTCGTCGTGAATAATTATGTGCCATGAGCAAAGAACCCCCGCTGCCGAAGGAAAGTCTCCAACTGTCTACAGCCCAGGCAGACTAGGTGGACATGGGCGGTAGGAGGGGGGGGGAGGACGAGCGTTAGATCGGTCAGAGGAAGCGCCAGAGTGTGGCGGTTGATTGCGTGGGGTGGGGTGGTGTTTGGTTTCAAATATAGTAGTGCGTGCGTATGGGGTAAGAAAGGGGTTAGAGTAGGGTTATGGTGGGGAGAGTAAACGTACTTAACCGGTTTATGGTGGACATGACAGTACAGATGTTAGTCTGTCTATATAATAAAACAATCTCAGATTCCAATGAAATGTCCCAATCAATCTTTGGATTGCTCCTTTTATAGGCTTTGTTTTCTTTCAAAGGTCGAGTACACAGGCACGTAACATATACTTCAATGTTTGAATGGTTCTCTCACTCTGACCATCAGTCTCTGGATGGTAAGCTGTACTCATATCCAATCGAGTACCTAATGCTTTATTAAGAGACTTCCAAAAATGTGAAGTAAATTTCCCATCACGATCAGAGATGATCAAAACTGGCACTCCATGCCTTGAGACTACTTCCTTTAAGTACTGTCTCGTCAACTTCTCTAACGTGTCATCTTCTCTCATAGGAAAGAAATGAGCAGACTTAGTAAGACGATCAATGATTACCCAAATCATGTCTTGACCGGTTGCCGTCTTTGGTAATTTCATCACAAAATCCGTCGTTATGTTCTCCCATTTCCATTAAGGGGGAGATGCTCATTGTTAACCAACAAACCAGATGGTATTTTCTAGATCTATCTTAACCTTGGCATTCTTAAACACTGCTACATAGGTGGCAATTTCTGCTTTCATGTTAGGCCACCAATACAACTTCTTCAAGTCTTGGTACATCTTATCTGATCCAGCATGGATAGAATACTTTGACTTATGCGACTCATGCATAATCAAGGCCCTCAAATCACTGTAGAGTGGAATCCAACTTCGGTTGTTCAAACACATCGTTCCGTCAGCACGGGTTCTAGCTTGTTAATCATGCCATGCAGATCTTTGTTGATGAAGTTCTCTTCTTTTCTGGCTTTCGATTGAGCACTCAGAATCTGCTTAGGAAGGTTCAAACTAATAGTCATAACTAAGGCCCGAACTCATAGCGACTTGCTTCTCTCTTTTCAACTTAGGGCATCAGCCACCACGTTTGCCTTTCCTGGGTGGTATCGAATCTCACAATCATAGTCGCTCAACAACTCTAACCATCGTCGTTGTCTCATGATCAGCTCTTTCTGACCGAGAATATGTTGCAAACTCTTATGATCAGTGAACACGACACACTTTGTACCATACATATAGTGTCTCCACATCTTTAAGGAAAACACTACTACACCAAGCTCTAGGTCGTGTGTGGTATAGTTCTTCTCATGAACCTTAAGTTGGCGGGATGCGTAAGCTATGACCTTCTCCTTTTGCATCAAAATCGCGCCCCAATCCATTTTTTTTTTGTTTTTTTTTTTTTTTTTTTTTTTTTTTTTTTTTTTTTTCTTTTTTTTTTTTTTTTTTTTTTTTTTTTTTTTTTTTTTTTATTTTTTTTTTTTTTTTTTTTTTTTTTTTTTTTTTACGAAGCATCGCAGTATACCACAAAGTTCTCACTTCCCTCTGGTAAGGCCAAAATTGGCGCACTACATAATTTTTGCTTCAACAACTGAAATGCAGCTTATGCTCTCTTTCCCCAATCAAACTTCATATAGGCCTAGCGATTTTGAGAAACCTTTGATAAATGGTCGGTAGTAACCGGCCAAACCTAAAAATTGACGAATCTTGGTTGGTGTCTTGGGTGACGCCCAAAATTGACTCAATCTTAGTGGGATCAACGTGAATGCCTTCACTATCAATCACGTGACCAAGAAATTGTACCTTCGACAGCCAAAAATCACACTTCAAAAACTTGGCGTATAATTCCTCTTCCTTAAGTAGCCTTAGAATTAACTTAAGGTGCCCTTCATGCTCCTTTCTGCTCTTGGAGTATATTAAAATATCATCAATGAATACGATCACGAATCTATCCAAATGCGGTTTGCACACCCGATTCATCAAATCCATGAATACTGGGTGTTTAGTCAAGCCAAACGGCATTACTTGGAACTCGTAGTGACCATAGCGAGTCCTAAATGTTTCTTTGGAATGTCTTCCTCACGAACTCTGAGTTGGTGATGACCAGATCTCAGGTCGATCTTAGAGTAGACTCTTGACCCTTGAAGTTGATCAAACAAATCGTCGATTCTCGGAAGTGGGTATCGGTTCTTCACAATAAGCCAGTTTAGTTCACAGTAGTCGATACACATCCGAAAAGAACCATCTTTCTTTTTGACAAACAATACTGGAGCTCCCCGGGGTGAGAAATTAGGTCTTATAAATCCTTTGTCAGAAAGTTCTTGCAACTGAGTGGATAACTCTTGCAATTCGGCTGGCGCTAATCGGTACGGGGCTCGTGCTACAGGTGCAGCACCAAGGACTAAGTCGATTTGGAATTCAACTTGTCGAGCAGGTGGTAATCCAGGCAAATCTTCTGAAGGACCTTCAGAAATTCCCGTATGATCGGCACATCCTCAAGTCGCTTCTCTTCCGACTTGTCCTCATTCTTCTTGACTTAACATTGTGCCTGATAAACATTGACACCTTTCTGCATATACTTCTGGGTCTTTGTACACGATATGATATTCAGCTTCGACCTACTTCTGCCATCACAATTGTCGCATCGAATTATCAACACTTTATCTCCATAAGGTATACGGACGATCTTCTCGTCACAAACGATCAACGCGTGGTACTTCGCCAACCAATCCATACCGATGATGATGTCGAAACTACCAAGTTCTACGGGCATTAGATCTATGTCGAACGAATGACCTAATAATCCTAACGTGCAACCTCTAAAAACAACATTGGTTTCTGAGATTCTTCCATCAGCAAGTTCTACGGCATAACTAGTGTCTAAAGTGGATGGTGCAACATCAAGCAAGGCACTAAAGGTAGACGACACAAAACTCCTATCGGCATCCGAATCGAATAACATCGAAGTATAACAGTTATTAGAAGGAATGTACCCGTGACGACGTTGGAATCGGGTTTGCTCCTCCTCCTCCAATAGCGTAAGCCTTTGCCGTAGCTTCATTACTTCTAGTCTGGTTTCTAGTCTTGTTTCCATTCTTGTTTCCACGGTTCTAATTTCTCAACTTAGGACAATCTTTCCTAAAATGTCCTGCCCTTTCACACTCATAACAAAAAATACCTGGTTGATTCCCATCTAGGGCTCTCTCAGTGTTTGGAGTAACTGTAGTCATACAATCCCTAGTTATATGGCTGACTCTCTTACAGTTTCCACATCTTACGGTATACGGCCCAGCATGGTGCAACTTACACTTGTTGCAGTAGGGTAGAGATCCATCATACCCCTTTCTCTCATTGTTTCCTGCCGTGTATGCCCCTGTTATGTTTTGGCCTTTAACATTTTGTCGCTTGAAAACTGGTTGCTGTCCACGATTGTCTCTCGAGTTGTTCTCCAACCTTATTTTGTTTTTAACACTTCTAGTATATCCTTTCAGCTTTTGATCCATTAAGTTGTTGGCAATGTGAATTGTGTCTTGAAGCCTTGTGGGTTCAGCAGTGATTACATTCCCCTAAATATTGTCAGGTAGACCTCCAATGAATCTCTCCACTTTGTCCTCTTCATTTAGTACCATTCTCGTACACAACAACACTAACTCCTGAAATCTTCTGGTATAAGCAGTCAAATCATTTCCTTTCACAGCCAAGTTCTATAACTCGGTCTCCATCTTTTGAACCTCGTCTCTTGGACAGTACACTTCTATCATCAACTTCATAAGCTCTGCCCAACTCATGGCATAGGCGACCTCAATCCCAATTGTTCTCTTATGGGAGTTCCACCAAATCAATGCACCGTTCAGTAGTGTGCACGAAGCATACTTCACTTGGTACTTCTCTGGACAGTTGCTAATGTGTAATACCGTTTCCATCTTCTCAAACCAATAAGTTAACCCAACAACTCCCTCTATTCCATTAAAGTTAAGTGGCTGGCACTTCAGGAAGTCTTGATATCTGCATTCTTTAGCATATAAATCCTCCAAAGTTATAGCCATAGCCTCCTCCATTCCCATTACCATTTCCATTTTCTCCATTTCCATTTCCTCCATTTCCATTTCCTTCATTTCTATTTCCTTCATTTCCACTTAGTTCTTTCTGTTTACCCTCGTCTCTTATGAGGGGTTCAAGGTTTCTGGCAGTGCCGCGAGCTTCCAACGCTCCTGCCAATCGGCGGTCTATTTGCTCGTTAACTCCTTCACATGTCCTTGATGCTTCAGATCGTATGTTAGGCATTGTCTTACATCATCACAATACACAACACGATGAAATCTCATGGTGATACGAGTTTGCTAATAGGGGTTTAAAAATAACAAGAATTATTACATGGAAATACAAAATCATAATAACTTCATGATAATGCCATGATTTAGTAATAATGCAATATGCAACAAGTAAAAAAATATCATTAGGTTAAAAATATATCGAACATAGAATGGTAACATTTGATTTCATATCATCAATACTAAATGTTACAACACTGTTCCAAAATATAGGATTTACAATTCCCTAACGATTAGCTACTGCTACGTACTACCGGTCAATACTAGGAAAATCAAGAAACATCTAAGAACGGTAGCCCAAGTGCCTCCTAGCACAAGCCTCCAGCCTAGCAATCCTCATACGGTCGTAGAATCTGAAACGCCGAATCTACCTTAACTCCCTCTGAACACGCAACTCCTTAAGCTGAGATCGGGTAACTCTCTGACTCGCAACATCTACAATGTCTCTAAGTCTCCTATTATCCCGCTCCAGCTTACGAGTCCTCTCAAACATATCAGCACTCTGTTGTCCTGTCGCCACAATCATGTGTCCCTGATCCCTCTAGACACTCTCAATAACCTGAACACGATGAACCGCAATCTCTTCAGTATGATCATGAAACCTCTGAACCAAATCTCCCAATGTCTCATATGTAACCTCTACAGCTCCCTCCTGAGCAGGCTCAGGGATATCATCAGCTACCAATGGGTGTGAATCACAAACACGGGGGAGTAACGCTATCATAGGGGGAGGGGTACTTGGGGGGGACGGGGGGCTCGAGGGGGGGGGGGGAGGGGGGGGGGAGGGGTAGGCAACCGACCTCTCCACATTGCAATGCTAAGCAGTCCTAGCTGCTTAAAATGCACACACACACACATATCTATAGCAGCATCTATATCTCTAAGAGATGAGCGAGACATCGCATAAGCAATTAACTCGGCTTTCTCTGCCTGCGATCTCCGATGCAATATAACTCCCCCACAGCGCAGCCTCACATAAAAAAAAGCAGATTAACATCAACACCATCTCGAAATGTAGTCACCCGAGAGCCGAGATGACATCAAGACACACTCATCCTCAATGATTGGAGGGGGGGGGGGGGGGGGGGGGTCTCATTCCAGCACTCTATCTATCTGGTAATAGAGAAAACTTAAGACTGAACATACCAGCGTAAATCTGTCGCTGTATGGGGGGGTGGGGGTGAGAGAGATTCAGTGCTGAGTGCTGTGGGGTATGATCAGATACGCAAAGAATATTCTATATCATATGGGGGGGTTTTGTATATAACGGGACAGATGCAACGGGATCTACTAGCTTGCAGAAAGGACTCACAAAAGAAGAATCAATGAAATGCTCACTCAAAATATAAGCAGTAACGAGAACACTCGTACTATGAACATAATCGATGACTAGAACTCGTACCCGATGATGATACTGGTAATGAATGATCAGAAGATGAATGACTAGATGCAGAATCAGATAGAGCATCTACAGGAGAATCCGATGAAGTCTCGCTGAGAACTCGCTGATGATTTCATCTGAAAAAAATGAACTAGAATGCAAATTAATCAACTGAATGATCTCACAGCAAGACAGAGTCGGGTATTGTGGGGGGGTGCCAGGCGCGCCTCGGACTACGGGTGGGGGGGTCGGATGCAGTGGTGTACTGGCCCATTAAATTGTACGATACGGTCGACCATAAGGAATAGGTTGTCCCGGTGAAAGAATCATAACTCGACGTCGAAGTGCACCAGATGCTGCAGGTGACCTCTGAGTAGAAAGGGTAGTCTCGGTGAATGGTGTATCATGGGTAAGTAATGGTGGTGTATCAGGTATATCATTATCTGAAGAGTCATCGGTCGATGAAAGAAATGGTGAAGTAGCTGGTAGTGGTGGTACATGATCTGATGACGGATCCTCAGATGGATCAAACTCCGTATTAGATGCGGGTGAATAATCAGGTGATGCGGGTGTATAATCTGGTAATGGTGGTATAGTAGGTGAAACAATAGGTATCGAGTTGGATCAAGGATGGGTAGTGGGTGGGGGGGGTGGGGGGGGGGGGGGGGGGGGGTGTGTGAAGTCATAGAAAAAGTGTAGTTCGGAATAGTAGTAGGATATATCGAACAAGATAACCACAGCAGTGTCCCCAGCACTAAAAATATCCGCATGATAATCGAAGAAACTAAGATACAAAAATACCATTGACACTGCACAAGCAAAAGTTTATATAAATATCATTTATACCAACCATGCATGATGCAAGGAAAAGAAATGAACAAATGGGTAAGTGAATGAATGAATGAATGAGTAGACCATCAAATGCAGTACTGCGAAAAAGGGAATATACACACACACACAGTAACATGAGTTATATTTAGTATTTTAATTACATAGTACTGTATTCATACTATGTAATACGTAAGAGAACGTAAAGGCACTATATCACGAGGATCACATCTCGGTTAATAGTCTAGACCTACTAGTTTATACTACCTGGTTTCTCTATAAACTTAGGCTCTGATACCAATCTGTCACAAAACAACCCAATTAGGTCCCACCCCAACCACCACCATTTATGGTTCGGAAGGCGCGACGTTAACGGGATATGCTCCAAGTACAAAGCATAAAGAACAGAGACCACTAAGGATAAAAAAATACGTTTTAAAAATCTATCACACCTTTGGTATATATTCAAAATAATAATAAGTTTACTTTGATCAAATTTAAAAATTCAAAGGCTAAAATGGTGGTTGAAGCTTAATTAAAGTTCAACAACGGTATTTAAATTAATCCATATATAAAATCTGGAAAACTGTTCGGCGGGCAATAACTATCATATAGATCCAAGCAAACGACCCATGCTAAGCACCTGAGAAAAACATGCTTAAAACGTCAACATAAAGTTGGTGAATTCATAGATTTTGTTCAAACGTAATTAAATGTGGACCACAAGATTATCAAAACGTATGAAGCTCATTAAGAGATCACAACCGTCATGTAAAGAGGCAGTTAATAGTTGGGCAGACTGGGGTGGGGGGGGGGGAACTCGTGACACAAAGAAATACTCGAAAAGATACAATTACAGTTGCTAAAAGGCTTCCTTTAGTGTCCGAACCAAGACCACCTCAACTACTATTCGACACGTGACAATATATCCGTTAGTTCCTGGAAAACTCGAACTATACTGCTTTCTTCTTCTTATCCTAACCTGGATAGGGATAATTAAGTGCCCATTAATCTATTTCTTCACATATCGCAAGACTCGCGCTTCATCTTCACCAACAGGACTGTTACAAAAACAAGCATTAACGGTTTCATGATAATTTGGGGGGCGGGGGGGGGGGGGGGGGGGGGGGGGGGGGCGGGGGTGGGGGGGGGGGGGGGGGGGGGGGGGGTAAAATAGTGGTCTAAATAAACGCTACTAGTAGACAAATACGAAATCGAAATTGTCTCTCTCTCGATAGTACGTGGTGTCCAATTTAAAAAAAAGCAAGCAATGTTTCTACACCCCAAGTTATAAAATCATTTATTCAAAAACGAGTGAATTTGCAGCACCACAGGGTCCATGCATCATTAGCTCCATCACCAGTTTATAGCCCTTTGGATCTTGCACAGGATCAGGTATCTCTGCAAAGATGTATTTGCCAATCTATGATGTGTCTTGCAACTCATTTTTGGAATCGACCCACAGTAACGTATGACAATGTGGTAAACTTCTTTTTTGAAACTCTATTGTATATAGCACTGTTGCATCATTCAAATAATCAAAGTCAGTTTTTAATGGGTGTGCAATGTTTAAGAAAAGAAATAAGAAATTTTTGAATAACTTTGTATATGTGATACTTTCAGAAACATAGCCAAACGTTTTAACTTACTTCAAAAACTTGACAAAGTCTTTCACCTTTTGTTCAAATACTCTACACACAATGTCCACTCTATCAGTTGTTGTTAACTGTGGGTATTGCACCATATAACATTTTATTTCATGCCACTTCACATTACATGTGAAGGTGATAAAAAAATTAAGGGTTTCTAAAAGATCGACAGATCGCAAGAGCATCTAGATAATGGTTATACATATACCGAGGTCCTCCAGTAAAAGTACTTGGTAACATGATCTTTGAGCCAACCGCTATTCCTTCATGATCTCCCTTAGAAACGGCATCATACAAACCTGATAAGTAGTCTGACCGCAGATCATTCTGATGCTTACGTATGTAGTCCAGGCGATTTTGTTCGATTGCACATAATACTGTAACTACGTATTGTTGAAACAACCTTCGACTCTTGAAGAGAAGCCAAACTCCTTTGCCGATAGATGTAACTGATATTTGTAATAGGCGTTCATTGTCACCCCTTTTCATCTGCCTCTGCCATCGTGAGGCTTCAATTGCAATTCTAGGTGGAACCCCGACAGACCAAAAACAAACAACAGAGGGAATTGTAGTGACATGTATGACTGATGAAGCTTGTTAATTCTTTAAGGAGGACCGCCTTTAAAATCAATGATCACGTCAAAATATGTTCTGCTCTTTGGCCCATTTTCAAATACAATTCCTCCAAGAAGATCAAAAGTTGGGATCTCGTATCCATGGACGCCGCTGATGTGCTGTTGTGTAGGGTTAATTATTTGATTATCAAGTTTTACATTTATATTTAGCCGACAAACCTAAAACAAAACTTTAACGATCAGTGTACCCGGTCAAGATGGAGTTCGCGGTAAGTAGGGTGTCGAACACTAAGAGTGGAAATTTAATCCTATATTCTATCAGTATTTTAATTAGTCTATTTACTGGTTAAACCTATGCTATATACGTTGTCTAATGAAATTGGGGGGGGGGGGGGTTCAACCTGAGAGACTGGCAAAGGTTTGGTGATGACAAATATCAATTTAATACATAATAAACACAAAAGATGAAGATTAGAAGATAGAAAAGCCGTACAAGCCAAATGATAGAAAATTATATTAGCCATATTAAATCCGGTTCAATGCTGGTTTGTTTGTTTTAGTGCAATGATTTGCTTATATCGAAGCGTCATATCATTCTTAAGACTTAGGCGGGACATCATCCTAAGACCTAGACACAATTTGTTGGATCCCTTACTTAATGGATCTTAACCTTTAGCTTGTAAAGGATTTGTTCCTTTAGATAATTCTAAAGCAACAATAATGAAACAATGACTAAACATTATTGATTATGCGGAAACTAATCAAATAAACTAATAATACAAATAAATAAGAATCACAAAAGAACATTATAAGTATAACTTGAATCTGTCTAGGTTACAGATTAAAAAAACTATGATTGCTAATCGAACCTATTTGATCTGTGTAGAACTATATCTACTAACTATTCCCAGGGTTCCTTTTATATAGTTCAGGGATTAAGGAAGCCCTATGGGCTTTACAAAACGGCGTTGTAGAGATAATGCATATATAGTTCCGAATTTAATCTCTATACATATCTCATAAGCATACTAATACAATATACTATCAGTAACTAATAACTTAACTAACTAATAGTACTAACTATTACTGGCAGTACTAACATTGTACTGGCAGTACTAACTACAAAGCTAGCAGTACTAAAGACTTAGACTTATTTCTTCAATCTTCATTAACAGCATTAAGTCTTCACTAGCAGTATTAATCTTGAGCCAGCAGTATTAACTTGTAGAAGCTTCAGAATCCCAACAATCCTCCCCTAAACTTGTGATTTACTCTCAAATCTCAAGTTTCTTCTGGATTAGATCTTCAATTCTTCTTTTGCTGAGGATTCTTTCAAACACACTTTTATTGTTCTTCAATCTGAGTCTTGATAAACTTTAGCAACTCAAATGCCATAGAACTTTCTGCTTCAGCTTCTAATTTCCAGTTAAGCATCTTCTGAAGTGTTTCTTTGGTGAGTGGATACTTTTTCTCTACAAACATATGAATAGTCATCAAAGTACCATCAACCATCAGTGTGTGCACTCCACAAGTTTCATACAGCTTCCAACTGATTATTTTCCACTGGTTTTGATTCTTCCAGATGTCATCATCTTGCTCAGGATCTACTAGTATCTTCAGATCACCCCATAACATCAAATTGTATCCTTCTGGAGTGTTATCTTGAAATCTTTCCATTACCAACCTGTGTAAAACCTCTAAGTCATGTCTATCAAAACTTTTCAGCATACTCTCAAAGGTTTTATGATAACTAGTATTTCCATCTGCTCTTATGATCTTGTAAACATGCATATTTCCTAAACTTTGAGATTCCCAATCAACTATAGGAAACTTAGTATGCAAGATTTCAGGATCTACAAATTCTTCCTCATCTGGAACTACTGTCAACCACATTCTTAATTCATCTTTTTCTTCCTCATAATCAGCTGTTTCTTTCTCTTTCTTCTGTCTCTTTGAGCTGTCTTGACCTTGTTTGTCACTTGCTCTTCTTCTTGCAAGTGTTTTTCTTCTAATTCCAACAGCTTTCTTTTCAATCAACACTGGCTCAGGATTCACATCTTCTTCTTCAACCTTCTCTTCTTCTACTGTTTTTGAAGTTTCTCTTTCACTTGGTTTAGAAGAATCTTTTTCAACTTCAGACCCTATAGGAATAAAAGTATTGACATGATCCCATACCCTTTCAAAAATTGGTCTGATGTCATTATAGCTCATTCTCTTGAAGTAGCTCTCCTTGTAACCTCCTTGATTCTTCAAGTATGTTATCATATTCCTTCTTGCTTGAGCTATTGACACAGGTTTATTCTTCAAAGCATGATATCTTAGTACACTTGGATCATTCCAGTCAATTCCCTGAGATTGAGTAGGTTGAGTTGGAACCTCTTGTCTTTGATCAAGTTGTCTTTGCAATTCCCTAGCTGCTTCCAGATTTAGTCTTTCTTCTTCTTCTTCTTGCAAAGCTCTTGCTTCCTGTTCTGCATTAAATCTGATTCTTTCTTCTTCTTCCATCTTCCTAGCTAACTCCTCATCCATACTCAACTGCACTTGAGTTCTTTTCTTAACCTTCTTTGGAGTAGCAGGTTCTTCCATTATGGCCTTTCCTTTATCCTTGGCACTCCTTCTTGTATACACATGAGGTACAGCAGTACTAACCTTTGGAGGACTAGCAGTACTAACTTGTATGTTAGCAGTACTAATCTCCATCTCACCTTTCTCACCACTTCTATGTTCTTCAATAATTTCAGTGGGAGTCTCTTCTTGTACAAGTACTTCAGTTTCATCACTAGGCTTCTCATGAACTTCCTCTTCCTGTGGAATCCAAGAAATACCTTCATCTTGTACTAGAGAAATCGTTGGATCTTCATCAATTTGAGAAATCTTCCTCCCCTGTTTTTCTTTACTCTAAGTACTAACTTGGTAAGAGCAGTACTATAAGTCTTCTTTGTCTGCAGCAAGTCCTTCTCCAATCCATTAATCCTGTCATTCAATTTGGTAACCAAAACCGTCAAATCAGGTTGTTGCA
>BQNB010174926.1:0-13212 GCA_026074375.1 Tanacetum coccineum
CTTGTTTGAGTTCAGACAACTCCTTTTTCAAGTTAGAAACTCTTAGATTGAATTGAAATAAGGATGAAAAGTCTGGAAGGCTGGGGATTGAGGTTTTAGTTGGTATGGGAGTTGGTATAGGAGTTGGTGTTGATGGTTATGGAAGAGGAGTGAATGGAGGAATAGGCGAAGGAATGGTTGTTGCAGCTGCTGTTGAGATTTTAGGGATTACCATTACAAGTATGGTGAGAAGTAAGGGCGTCTGATTACTTGGTTCTTCATGACGAACATCGACATTCATCATGGAAATGATTTCATTGTCAGTTGGTGGAACATTATCCAAGTTTAGAAATTAAGTGGCAAAGCCGAATGAGACAGAAGAACTTTGGAGTAGAACTTCAGTCTTCTGTGTGACATAAGCAGCTATGAGTGTTACGCGTGCATCATCCTCAACTTGATCATATGTAGTCTGTTAAGGTAAAATCATCATGACCAGTATCAGTCATCTCTGCATCTCCTTTCCCTTCTTTTCCATGCTTTACATCTTTCCACTTCACGTGCACATCTTTATACAATTCCTCATCAATGCGATCATTCTATTCTTCATCCACATGTTCGTTTTCATCATCAGTGGATTCATAGTTTATAATAGTACGCACATATTCATCTTCATATTCTTCTTCTTTATCATCATCGTTCTGATCGTCATCAGACTAAGTCCTTTCATCATCACTTGCATCATTATTACCATCATCATCACTGTCATCATCATTACCATCATTATCACTGACATTATCACTGTCATCATAATTACTATCATCATTATCTCCACTTTCTCCCTAAGACTCGTTTTCACTCTCAGATTGATATTTGGGCACATCGGGAACCCCTAATATAGTACCAGTTCCTTCATTTGTACCAGTTGTCTTATCTTGAAGCTCATCATGAACCTTTGGTTAAGAACCAACTCCATCACCTGATCCACTTGCTTGATGAGAATGAGTTTCCTTTTTTGCTTCATTTAAGAACTTTCTTCATTTAAGCATCTTCTAGTAAAGCAGCCTCAGACAACAAATCAATGCCTTTGCTTCTATCAGTGGTTGCTAGTGCCTTCTTCTTCGACACATATACATCAGGAGTGTCTCTGATTTGTACACTAGTTAACTATTTTCATGAAGGCTTCTTAGAAGAAACATCTTTCTTAGCAGGTGCAGACTTTTTAGTAGGTTTAGGATGCTTAGCCCGCTTACGATTCTTTGCAGGTTCTTCTTCTAAGACAAGAGTCTGTTTCTTTGAAGGTGAAGCAATTTTCTTAAACTTCCTTGCTTTCTTGGGAGTAGCTTTTCCAGTATCAAAGGAAAGATAAATCTTATACTCTTTAGAATCTTTAATTGTTTGATTGATCATTTATTCAGGAATCAGAGCTCTATACTTCTGACAATCTTCTGTTTTGGAGACATATTTCAATGTACCTAACAAGTTATCATCTCAGATTGTGTGTAGATATATCATATTCCTCATAGAGATGGTTTTATCTTTAGAGACGAAATGATTGATGATAACTTTAGTGAATCTTGGGTAGGGCATGTGCTCTTTGCTTGCTGAACTTATTTCTTTGTTGTCAGCTTGATACATAATGTCTTCCCATAGTAGAGCAACATAGTCAACATTATTCTAGTTGTACCTACCCCACAAGATTTAAGCTCGTGATTCCTTGAGCCTATCAAGTCCTGTTGTCTTCCCAGAGATGCACCTATTGATGATAGCATCAAATGTTCTCCTGGGCTGGTGCATTTGATTAGTATGGATTACAGAAAGCATATCACACTTGCTAGAGTAACCAAGTTCCTGGATGAATGGAATTATTTCATCTTCGGATGGTGGTTTAACAAAGTCTTAGTCAGAAAGTCTAGGACATATCTGAAGAATCTCACGAAATACTTCAGTGTCAACTCTGCATTTCTTCTTATCCAGCTTGAAGTTGTATGCATCCATATCTCTGATCTTATTGATGGTGTTCCAGAATTGATGCATATAGATTTCAAGGACTTCAGCAGTGATCAGGAATGCAGGATAGCAAGGAGATAGTTTAAAAGCATCTAAAGTGACTTGATATGTGGCTTCTCTTTGTGGTTTGCTGAACTCAATTCTTGAGTTGCACTTTTCAATCATTAGCCTTTTTTCAGGAGCAACCAAAGCGTTGTCGAGAGCAACTTGTTGAGTGAAAACTGGATTCATGTTTCTGCTAAGAATATTCTAATACAGTTCATATACAACCAAATTTATATATCACTGATTGACCTATTCTGATTCATTCAGTTAAACTTAGACAAGCAATATACAGACATTAGCAGGACAGAGTTAACACGTTTTATCAGGCATTCAGACTAAGCATAGGATGACAAACATTAATTAGAAAGTCAACATAGAGGTCAACAAACTAACAATTCGTCAAACACAGTCAATTTAGCAACTTACATATGATATAAAGAAGATTTAACCTAAGATGAGTTATCAAGTTAAAAACATTTAGGAAAAAATTATTTCTTAAAAAAATCATGTATAAATCGCTGCCTAAGACCATGTATAAATCGCCGTCCTACGAGCTGTATAAATCGTTGTCTAAATATTAGTGTATGGGGATGTATAAATCGCCCGTTCTAAGGGGATGTATTAATATCGCGTCTATATGGGATGTATAAATCGTCGATCGATATGGGGATGTATAAAATCGCAGTCTATAAGGGGATGTATATAAAGGGATGTATAAATCGCCATCTATAAGGGTGATGCCATCAAATAACGTCACTTTTATAGCATCATTTATCCCATGTATGTAACCTATTTTGTGTAATTATTGCAAAGAATTGTTACTTAATCGTTTATATTTGAGATTTACAGTAATTATAGAGCATTTGGCAAAAGACGAAGAAAAGGACGTGTTTTCAAGCATAAACGTAGAGTTTAAGAAAGTCGACTGATTCTGACATCAATACACCGTATCATTCTGGAGGAATACGCCGTATCTAAAGACTTTGAAGAACTCAAGACCATAGCCTGACTTTGAAGAATACACCGTATCCACATCAGTATATACACCGTATATTATAATTTGGTCAAATATAAAAAAAGCACACTTTCAGCCAATACTCCGTATCCAAGAACCCCAATAAACCATACCGGAGGAGCTCAATACGTCGTACCCAAGAAGCCCAACACACCGTACCGGAGGAGCTCAATACGCCGTATCCAGGAAGTCGGATACGCCGTATCCAAACCAGCTCAAGAAAATTCTGGAATATTTTATTCATGGAGCCCACGCATTGATACGCCATTTTGACTTCTAATACGTTATATTGACCAATTTTTAGAGTCTATAAATACCAAATCCTAAATACGATTTAGGGTATGCTTTTAACCACCAAGTTCGATTCCCAAAAGATAAAAGAAGCCAAGAAGGTCCTGTAAAGTGCTCCAATCATTAGAAAAACTCTTGTAATCATTTACACTTTATATACACGTTCGGTTAGCATAATATTTCTTTACTTTAATCGTTCATCTATGAATTTGTGTATTGTTACAATGGCTATCGGCTAATACCTTTAGGTATTAGCCACGATTATGAAGATTTAATGTTTGGTTTGTTTATATCTTGATTGCTTAATTTATCGTTGATTGATGATTATGTTCATCACAAGATACTCGTTTATGTGCTTTAATATGCGTTCATTCCATGTCTAAGGATATCGCACGTAGCTTAACTAGATATCAGATGGTTCTTATATTATATAGGTGGAATTAATGGGATTACAAATAAAGTCCTACTAAATCTGTGTCCAAGGATATCGCCTGTAGCTCAGATATTGCCTTTGGTTTAGTGAACAAGTTAGACTAGCAGCTGACCTAGAATGATTCTAACAAATAACGTTCTAATTCCCTTGGCTTAGTTTGGATAGTGAACTACCACTTATGTAAAATACCGTAAGCAGTAAGTTAGTAAAGTCTTGATGAGCTAGAATCCAATAAGATCACCATTATTGCCATCTAAGATGAATTATAATCAAGATAAGGATGCTTTATGCGGATGCATTTAATTGTGACAGAATTAACGTGTCTAGGTTTTAGGAAGAAGTCCCACCTAAATCTAGGAATGATATGCCACTTCGAGATAAGTCAGTCATTGCACTAAATGAACAAACCTGTGTTTTAATTAAATTAATCATGGTTAGTATGTTTTCCTTACATTAGGCTTGACGGCTTCTTTATCTTCTGTTTATCAACTTGTGTGTGTTAGTTATCATAAAAGTAGTTTAGGAGACCCAAAATTCGTGTTAGTCTCTCAGGCAGAAATCCCCCTTTTTGCATTAGTTTTAGGTTTAACTTAGATAACTAAAATACTGATAGATTAGATATTAACACTCTCGCTCTTAGTGATCGACACCCTACTTACCAACGAAGCTACATCTTGACCGGGTACACTGCCCGTTAAAGTGTTGTTTTTAGGTATAGTCAGCATAAAATAAATATTAAAACTTGATACATAAATACCTACGCACAACGACACATCAAGTTTTTGACGCTGTTGCTGGGAAGTGAAGTTGTTTAATTCTTATTTATTAGTGTTTTAGTTTAGTTTAGTTTAGATTAATTTGCATATTTGTATGTTTGTTTTGTATGTTTGATTTCTACATTGTATATTTTTGCTTATTGTGTGTTTGTGTGGTTTTCTGCATTGTTATAGTCTAATGTAACTTTCTGAGTCGAATACTCAATACGGCGTATTCAATTTATTGGATACGACGTATAAATTTTTTCTCAACCAATACAGCGTATTCGACTCTGTAATCAATATGGCGTATTCAGTTTACTGGATATGGCGTATTAAGCTATTTGATAGTTTTCTTTCCTATCAAATTTATTACAAGTAAATATGGACGGCCCCAACATAGCTATGGAAGAATACATCAGGCTTGAGGAAGAAAAAGCTCGTAGGCGTGGTAAGATGTATAACTGGGAAACTGCTACGTATGATAAGATCTGGTATGATAAAGACGTTCACGACCTCAGATCCGTTGAAACCGAATTCCCAGCTATAGTCTTCAATGATAGTTTGACATTTGAAGAAACACCCTCCTATGAACCCACGGTAAGTCCTCTTAACGACAATAAAATCGACTTTAGAATATCGTTTGACGAATTCGACGATGAAGATTACATGGTGATTTATGAAAAAAATCCATTTTCCTATAAAATTATTTTTGTCAATGATTTGAAAACGGATTCAGAAAATGATAATGATAAAGTCAATATGCCTTCGTTTTTGTTACTCGAGCCTACGGTCAGCTATTTTGATGATTTAGACTTCTTTAAAGATTTCAAGAACGAATTTCCAGCCATTGTTTACAATGATGCTGTAACGTTTAAATCAGATTTCTTAACTAAACCTACTATAAGTATGCAACATATCGATGAATTTAATTTGAAAGATGAAACATCATTGTTCGAATGTGATGAAGAGGAACAAACCGTTTCATACTTTAATGATGTATATCCTTTTAACGTAATTTATCTCGATGATTCAAAATCGGATAAGGACAATGATGATGAGAAAATCGATATAAAACAGTCTTCGGGGGTAATGTAATAAATACGGATGTTAGTGCCTATGCACAAGGGTCAAATAAGCTTTTGGAAACAAGTCATGATACATCTAATAAATTTTTCAAAACTAAAATTTTTATCATGGAATTAAATCTTATTATCATGACTTGTAATTATATTATCAAAGGGATGCTAATAAATCTTTTCAAGAATTTGTATGTGCCATTTGGCATCCCGTTCGACCCCAAATTGTTTTATAAGGATGGGATTAAATTGGGGCAAGTCTAACTTAAAGACTTTTCTGTAAACAAAAGTGCTTGCCGGGAGACAACCCGAAATGTATTTTCAATTTTCTTATCGAGTCTGTCTTCCCAGACTGTCTATACGGCGTATCCAAACCCCATGGATACGGCGTATTGACTATCTGGACGTTATCCAGTCTTTATTTTCAGCACAGTCTATAGGACGTATTCGTTAAACGAATACAGCGTATTCGATACAGGTATCAATACGGCGTATCCTGGGGTATGGATACGGCGTATCGACTTCCTGTACAGTTTTAGGTATTTATTTCGAGTCTAACCAAACGAATACACGGAGATAGAATTGCATTTGTTTTCTGAGAATTTATACAGGACCTCGTGAAAGAAAATCGACGAATGTTGGTGGAGAATTTACAAATCTGGAAATCTTGAAGTGTTGGAGTCTTGAAACTTCAAGACGGCTGTTCAACACAAATTCTTGCTCAATAAATCTACATGGAGAATCACAACACACATCCTTGCTCATAAACTCAACTTGGAGAATCTACCGAGCAAAATATCAAGGGAGTTTCTCATTCTAATTATTTTAAATTCCCGTTATTTAAATGTTTTATCATACAACTAGGACGTGTATAACTCAGTGGGTGAGACGGAATTTAGAATGATACTTGTCCATTCCCACACTAAAATGCTTAAATAATGCTCAAATTTTTAATTTTTTTTTCACATACTTTTTGGGAGAATACTTGATACAATACCCGCACACAATAACCCTTATTAGATACTTTGAGGATATAACCTTATCCGTTTCCAAATGTTTACCCAAATTCCACAAAATATGAGTGTGCCGGTGATGTTGTAGACTTTAGAACTTGGCTTGGTATATCTATTCAAGACCACAATAATGAGTACTACGGATTTAGATAGAGTAACTTATTTAAAGTGGTAAAATTTTAGGATTGCACCCAAAAAGACTTTACATGTTGTTTATTAACTAACTACACTGGTTAGTTAACGCCTGTATAAACTCTTTGTTTACTTTCATTTTAAGAGTAAAATACCCCTACAACAACCCGTAGAGCCAATCCTTTAGGAATTACACCAACTATCTGTTTCGTTACACCTTTACACCTTAGCCTACCCTATTAGATTATGTCCATTTATCAGTTGCTAGTTGCTTAAAGTGTAAAGTATGTATTTCTCGAGTCTTGTGTCAATTTTCTATCTTTGGTACGGTTGGGAAGAAATTTTCACATTGCAAATGGGAATGTATAAAGTAGTCAAAACTCATGTATTTTTACTACCAACGCAAT
Source organism: Tanacetum coccineum (assembly GCA_026074375.1). Classification (NCBI taxonomy): domain Eukaryota; kingdom Viridiplantae; phylum Streptophyta; class Magnoliopsida; order Asterales; family Asteraceae; genus Tanacetum; species Tanacetum coccineum. Next base: position 7,157 of record BQNB010174926.1, read on the forward strand.
TATTGGTACGTCTGAAGAACGAAGAATTACCAAAGGAATTATCTGGAGTTATTATGATCGTGAAGATGGTGAAATTACATCGAATTTTGTAGTATAGTGTTAGAAAAAAAATTAGAAAAATCGCAAAAAAAACACAAAAAAAAAGAGAAGGAAAATTTAGAGATAATCGCAAGAGCTTAGACCGAAGGAATTATATTAAGGATCGATTATTCGTTGATACATCTTATATGTCAACGATGTAGAGTATTGTATAAAGTCGTAGATATCGCCACTTGTCTTGTAAAAGTATGTAAAGTATGGGATGATTGAGAAGTTGACCATTACAAGAACGCCAAATTAGGTTGTTGTTTTTGATCAATGATTAAGACATTTGTAAATAGTTGTGTCTTCATCATGGTAACGGTCGGGAAAAAGTGTCTAGCAACTTATATCTTGGACCTAGTCTATTTGTTTCGTAATTTTTGTTTAACAACAATTTAATTCCCTTTCCTAATCATTAACCATGGGTTTTACGCGAATGAGGATGTGTACGAGCATGCATGTCTATTCTGTTGTTACGGCCATGTATGCATGTCTCAACTGCCTTGTTGGTTTATTACTATTGGTGAAAGTTAGAAGATCCCTACCCAATATCATTCTTCATCCTAACCCTTGGTTAAACTCAAATGAGGATGTGATCGAACACACATGTCTATTCCGTCGTTACGGCCATGTATGTGTGCTTCAGCTGTGAAAGATTGTAGAATGATCAACCCTAAACCTTACAATAAAAACCCATTTTACCTATATAAACTTGTTACTCCTTAGCTCTAGTGGTGGAGATGTGTATCCTTGCCAAACCTATGATAGAATACTCGTCACGACCGAGCAATTGAGCGAATTAGTTACATGTTACCACATAGATTAGTTGAGTGATTTGAGTATTTTCATATTCCTATTTCGTGAGGTGTTTGGTTGTGTACTTGTAATAGATCAAATAAATGCTTAAACGGAAAAATCCTTAGAGATATATTTTCATAAACTTCTAAAGGCTACTTGAGGACAAGTAGGATTAAAGTAGGGGGATATTTGATGACATCAAATAACGTCACTTTTATAACATTATTTATCCCATGTATATAACCCATTTTGTGTAATTATTGCAAAGAATTGTTACTTAATAGTTTATATTTGAGATTTGCAGTAATTATCGAGCACTTGGCAAAAGAGAGAGAAAAGGACGTGTTTTGAAGCATAAACATAGAGTTTGAGAAAGTCGATTGATTCTGACATCAATACACCGTATCATTCTGGAGGAATACGCCGTATCTAAAGACTTTGAAGAACTCAAGACCATTGCCTGACTTTGAAGAATACGTCGTGTCCACATCAGTATATACGCCGTATATTATACTTTGGTCAAATATCAAGAAAAGCACACTTTCAGCCAATACTCCGTATCCAAGAACCCCAATACACCGTACCGGAAGAGCTCAATACGCCATACCCAAGAAGTCCAATACATCGTACCGGAGGAGCTCAATACGACGTATCCAGGAAGTCGGATACGCCGTATCCAAACCAGCTCAAGAAAATTCTGGAATATTTTATTCGTGGATCCCACGCCAAGCAACCCCGATACGCCGTATCAACCAATTTTCAAAGTCTATAAATACCAAATCCTAAATACGGTTTAGGGTATGCGTTTAACCACCAAGTTTGATTCCCAAAAGACAAAAGAAGCCAAGAAGGTCATGCAAAGTGCTCCAATCATTAGGAAAATTTTATAATCATTTACACTCAATATACGCGTTCGGTTAGCGTAATCTTTCTTTACTTTAATCGTTCGTCTATAAATTTGTGTATCGTTAAAATGGCTATCCGATAATACCTTTAGGTATTAGCCATGATTATGAAGATTTAATGTTTGGTTTATTTATATCTCGATTGCTTAATTTATCATTGATTATTGATTATGTTCATCACATGATACTCGTTTATGTGCTTTAATATGCGTTCATTCTGTGTCTAAGGATATCGCGCGTAGCTTAACTAGATATCAGATGGTTCTCATATAGTAATTTATATAGGTGGAATTAATGGGATCACAACTAAAGTCCTGCTAAATCAGTGTCTAAGGATATCGCCTGTAGCTTAACTAGATATCGGATGGTGCCTTTGGTTTAGTGAACAAGTTAGACTAGCAGGTGACCTAGAATAATACTAACAAATAAAGTTCTAATTCCCTTGGCTTAGTTTAGATAGTGAACTACCACTTATGTAAAATACCGTAAGCAGTAAGTTAGTAAAGTCTCGATGAGCTAGAATCCAATAAGATCACCATTATTACCTTCTAAGATGAATTATAATCAACATAAGGATGCTTTATGCGGATGCATTTAATTGTGACAGAATTAGCGTGTCTAGGTTTTAGGAAGAAGTCCCGCCTAAATCTAGGAATGATATGCCACTTCGAGATAAGTCAGTCATTGCACTAAACGAACAAACCTGCATTTTAATTAGATTAATCATGGTTTGTACGTTTTCCTTACATTAGGCTTGACCGCTTCTTTATCTTCTATTTATCAACTTGTGTGTGTTAATTGCATCAAAGTAGTTTAGGAAACCCAAAACTCGTGCCAGTCTCTCAGGCTGAAACCTCCCTTTTTGCATTAGTTTTAGGTTTAACTTAGATAACTAAAATACTGATAGATTAGATATTAACGCTCTCGCTCTTAGTGATTAACACCCTACTTACCAATGAAGCTACATCTTGACCAGGTACACTGCCCGTTAAAGTGTTGTTTTTAGGTATAGTCGGCATAAAAGAAATAGTAAAACTTGATACATAAAATACCTATGCACAACGACACATCAAAGGGGATGTATAAATCGCCGTCTATAACGGGATGTATAAATCTCCGTCTATAAGCAGTTACGTATAAATCGCCTTATATAAATTTTTATTTTTACAAACTTCTATTTTTTGGCACTTACAACACACATAGACATGAACCAAGCATATTTAAACATCATTTAGTACTTATAACATGAATTAACTATAAAATTTTCATTTAGAGCATAAAACTAGTATATTATCACTCGATTTACTTAAGCACACAAACAATTCATTCAAGCATTGGTTTTTCTTACTCTAATACAATCAAGAATGAATTATAACACTTCCTATCCACAAACCCACATACATTTAACATGCTCTTCCCTAAACCCAAAATTTCTAGCACAAAAATCAAGCATAGAACAAACATGAGATAACTTCATGTAAAACAGTATCAAGCGAGTAGTCTACAACCCTTTCCTATCAAAACCCCTCAATTAATTTTGGATTTGGCCCAACTTTGATTTTTACGAACCCAAAACCAAATTTATAGGTAATTCAAGCAAAAATACATGTTATAAGCTAATTCCTTTTGTAGATAAGTTGTTTAGATGTAAGGGAACACTTTTGTAGTATACCTCAAGTCTTGAAAATCACAGATTCAGATGTTCTAGATGATGATGAATTTGAAGGTAGGGAGGGAAAAAAATAAGTGAGTTTGTGTGTGTGTGTCAAAAAAAATAGGGTAGAGGGTGTTTGTAGTTTAAAACTTTTGAGTTTTGGCATAAATGCCCCCTAAACTCTTATATCCTTGGCATATTTTCTTAATAAGTTTTTTAAGGCATGATATAGTTTAACTAATGGCACAATTAGTCCACAAAGTTTACACTATAGTGCTTAGATACTTATTTTTTCAATTAAGTCCCTAAAGGCATAAACACATAACATTTAAGGCATACATAAGTTAAACTTAATTAACTTTCCTTTAATTGTTAACTTGTTATTGTTTAAAACTTTTTTTCTTTTTATCACTTGATGATTTTGAAGAAGATTATTTGACATTGTCTCCCCCTCAAACAATGACCCGTTTTCTATTTAAAGAGCTGTTGTCGTTGTTTGAGTAGTCAAATGTCTTAAAAAAATCATTTTCTGATGAATTACTGAGATGATTATTTTATTTTTGAAAAAATCAACACCATGAAAAATAAGATTTCTCTTATTTTGACAAAGAAATGCACTGATACGTACATTAATTTGTATAAAGAAAGCGCGAGTTGTGTTGCAAAGTAAACACAAGCCTTTGCATGGTCATAAAGTAGACCATGCCTGAGAAAATTAATTCCCGTTGAGAGGTCAAGTTTTCTTTTTGACGAAATACTTGCCTTTAAATTGAAGACCGGGTTGCTATCTGAAATAATAGCAAGCCATATGACATGTTTTCTATTCAAACTTTATTTACAGCTTTGTGCCATTGTTGAATGACATTTCTGAAGCCGTAAATATTATCGATGCTAGAAAGCATGTCATGAAAACATATTTTTCTATTTTTCTGATTTTTTAATTTTTAATTTTCTTTTTTGAAAAATTTATATAAAATGAAAAATCTTTTTAGGTTTTATGTTTTCTTATATACATAATATACAGGATATTCCTCTGCCAGACGTTTTAGCATTTCCAGAGACATGCTTCTCATACCGAGCTTTTCGATCAAGAAATTAAATCTTTCTCACGGCAAAGGTTTGGTGAAGATGTCAGCTAGTTGATATTCCGTCCGAACAAATTAGAGTTCCACAATTACATTCTCCACCTGCTCCTTTATAAAATGGTAGTGTACATCGATGTGCTTTGCTCTTGAGTGTTGAACTTTGTTGCAGCATAAAGCAATCACACTTTTGTTATCGCAGTACAGAAGAATCTTATTGAATTTAAAGCCGTAATCTGTTAGCTGTGAACGCATCCATAGGATTTGAGCACAACACCTAGATAAGGCAATATATTCAGCCTCTGTACTCGAGATCGCAATGCTATTTTGTTTCTTTGACGACCAGCTAACAAGTTTATCACCTAAGAATTGAGCACTTCCTGACGTACTACGTCTAATGTCTTGATACCCTGTGTGATCTGTGTCTGAATATGGTGTTAGAGACATATCGGTATCCTTTGAGTACCAGAGACCCATGTTAATGGTTCCCTTTAGGTATTGAAAGATCCATTTAACCGCACGTAGGTGCTTTTCGATTGGCTTTGCCTAATACCGAACACATAAGCAGACTGCATGAATAAGGTGAGGTCTACTGGATGTCAGATACATGAGGGATCCAATCATGCCACTGTAAAGTGTAGCATCAACTGGTTTCCCCTATAGATCTTCATACATTTTACTCTTTTCCACTATAGGTGTGTCTACAGAATCACTAGTTAGCAAACCATATTTTTTAATAATTTCATAAGCATATTTTGATTGGTTTAGGAAGATGCCTCTAGGACTTTGAGAAATTTATAATCCTAAAAAGAATGACATTTGTCCCATCATCAACATCTTGAACTTAGTGGTCATTAGATTAGCAAACTCATTACACCTAGCAGTATTAGTGGATGCAAATATTATATCGTCAACATAAATTTGTACCAGTAATAAGTCGTTTCATGCTTTCCATGTGAAGAGTGTTGGATCAACTGCACCTATGGAGAAATGTTGTGAAATGAGGAAACTTGACAGCATGTCGTACCATGCACGTGGTGCTTGTTTGAGACCGTAAAGGGCCTTTTTGAGCTTGTACACATGCGATGGATTATTCTGATTAACAAATCCTTCTTGTTGAGAAACATAGACCTCTTTTTTGAGCTCGCCATTTAAGAAAGCCGTTTTAACATCAATTTAGAAGATCATCATATTCTTGTTGGCTGCATTTTCTACGAAGATACGGATGGCCTCTATTCGAGCAACAGGTGTAAATGATTCCTTGAAATCGATTCCTTCCTCTTGCCTGAATCCTTGAGCAACTAATCTAGCCTTATTCTTGAGTACCCCACCAAATTTATCTATCTTGACCTTGTAAATCCACTTTAGTTTGATCAGCATGACTTTATCTGGACACGGTACCAATTCCCAAACTTCTAGTCTTTCAAATTCATAAATTTATTCTTACATTGCATCGATACATGACGGTTCGGTCATTGCTTATTTGAAGTTATTTGGTTCTATAGAAGTTATGAAGGCATCAAAGTAACACCACAT
>BQNB010174927.1:0-13212 GCA_026074375.1 Tanacetum coccineum
TGTCTAAATCTACGTGGACGACATCATCTTCGGATCAACTTGTCAAAACCTTTGCGATGAATTTTCTAAAATCATATACGACGAGTTTGAAATGAGCTTGATGGGTGAATTAAATTTCTTCCTTGGTTTATAAATTAAACAAATAGAAGATGGCATCTTCTTCAACCAATCTAAATACATAAAAGAAATACTTAAGAAATTTGGTGTAGAAGATTCCAAACCTATCAAAACTCCTATGTCATCCAAAACCAAACTCACACAGGACGAAGACGAGGAACCCGGTGATGACACAAAGTATCGTGGTATGATTAGTAGTCTTCTCTACCAAACGGCTAGTCGGACGGACATCATGTTTAGTGTTTGTCTATGCGCCCGTTTTAAAAAAGATCCCAAAACACCACATCTTGAAGCGATAAAAAGGATTTTTAGATATGTTAAGAGAACAACACATTTAGGTCTATGGTATCCCAAAGGAACAGGAGTAGAAAAAAATAGTTTACACCGATTCCGATCACGCGGTAGACTATGTCAATCGCAAAAGCACAAGCGATGTGTGCACATTCATGGGATGTTGCCTCACATCGTGGTTATCCAAGAAACAAACGGCCCTAGCCATTTCCACCATCGAAGTCGAGTACGTTTTTGTCGGAGAAGCTTGCCAACAAGCTTTATGGATGCAACAAGCTCTAGTCGACTATGACATAAATCTAGATAACATACACGTCTTTTGTGATAATAAAGGTGCCATCGACCTATGTAAGAACCCTGTTCTCCATTCACGAACCAAACATATAGAAATCCATCATCACTCCCTTTGTGACAATGTCTATCTCAATTGAGAAGGTCTCCTTCAAAGACAACATAGCTGATATTCTAACTAAACCTCTCAAACGAGGACCTTTTAACCTCCTTAGACTAGGTCTCGAACTAATGGAACCAAACGCCTAAATTAATCTCCAAGGTACATACTTCTCTTCTTCTTTCTTAGTCTAGGATTTTATTTCTTGCACTCAAAACTTTCAGGAATTTTTTTCATTCTACTATATGTACTCATATATATTTACTATTCTCATCATAAATGGCTTTTTGTAAATCAAAACCTGAAAGCGTTTTCAAAAATCATTCTCGCAACTAGGACACTCATGAAACATTTTTCTGCATTACTAATACAAAGTAAAAACGTTTGTGATCATGCATCATAACATGTCTCTTGAATGCTAAAGGAATGCATAATCAATATGTATTTTCGAGTACATTCAATCGTAGCAACATCAAATCAAGGACACTTTGGGTTATCTTATAATTATATTTTCTTTTCTTTTGAGTCAAGATAACCGCACCTCCACATTGTTTTCATATAGGCACACACTAGAACAAAATGTTTTCTGCAGTGTCGGTTCCCTTCATTATTAAAGGTTGGCTCCATCCTGCACATAAAACCAACTGAACAGTATAACAATTTAAACCCGAATTTTAAACTTCAATATCCACATTTTCCTACCAAATTCAACCTATAACAAATAATAGACTTTAGAAGTTGACCATAAGGGAAATCTAATCATTATATCTTAACCAAAATAAAAGTAAAAGCATTTATTCTACTCTCATCAAAATTCTATAAATAGGCTTCTTATGCCAAACACTCCTTCACTCATCTCTTGAGAAAAATTACTAACCTTGAAATGACAAAGTCAAATAATAAAAGTGTCAATGAGTCTAAACGTACCGCTAGAATAAGTGTCTGTGCTTGTTGCTTTGTCAATCCTCGAACCGCTTCTCCTCCCTATCAAAACTTGTCTTCGCCCACCGATTACCAAATAGTTCCTCCATCAACCCTGATTGTATATCCACCTCTTTCTCCTATCACATCACCAAGAATCTCACCAAGCAAACTCTTGAACACTCCTAAGATAACTCCTCTACTATTGACCTCCCCTCCACAGGCACCATCTCAACCGTCCAAACAATCCTTTCCTCTAGCCATTAACTTGGACCCCGTTGAACTCATATTTTCTACTCCTCCTACATCACCTCACCCATTATTTGATTTACTTGAGGACTTGCCTCCAAGAACCGCCAATACAGCACCACCACAACCCTCGTTTGACACAATCGAGTGTTTGGCTAACCAACCACCACCACTTCCCACCATGGAACCACCCCTTCCCCCTTTGCCAGCGCACCTTTCGCCATTAGGATCAAACAATATATTTCCTATTCACTCATGAAATGTTTTGTGATCATTGTCAACGCACACAAGTCATTGTCAACGATCTTCGTGAAGAAATGAGGTTCATCCTCAACCACATTCTCGAGCGCCTCAACGTCTTCGCCTACAAAAATAACTCTTAGATTAGCTTAACGTACGAAATGAATAGAATTATCTTTGTATTCAAAAGAACTAATCCTTGTTCTTAGTTTTTCCCATTCTTGTATTAGACTTAATGTCACAAAAGTGGTCGATTATTTTATTGCAAGGAATCAATGTTCTATAAGCTGATTGTGCTGTGGCTGTGTTTATTTCTTGCAAAAAAACCTTAATTACATTTGTACTAACCATTTTCAAAAAGTCAAAATCCTGACTTTATGTATAGTAGCCGGTTCCCTCGACTAAGAAGGTCGGTTCCTTCTCTCAGAGAGAACCATCCGAGCCGGTTCTACAGTAGCAGCTTTTTTTTCTTGCTTCTAATTTTTTTCTTGTATGTACTCTCAAATCAAGGGGGAGCTTACACCAAATTGCTTCACTAACTTTTCTTTTGTAGCATTACACTTCTTTGATGATTCCCTCTCTTAAGAGGGTGCATGCGTCAAGAGGGAGCACTGCAACTTGATTCTCTCCGAATCAATTTTCATTATGGCATTCGATTCATTTTGGATCGACTCTTGATTATACCATTGCATTTGACTCTCCTTGAATCAATACTTATTTTAGTCTTGCATAACAAATCTTTTTGTTTCGACAAAAAGGGAGAGAATGGAATTAAAAAGTCTATGATTTAATACTTCACGCTTACACGCTTTAAATTTATTACTTACAAGAATCTTATGTTTTGTCATCAATAAAAAGGAAGAGATTGTTAATACACATAAACCAGTAAAAACGTTTATTTTTATTTTACGATCTTCTCATGTTTTGTCGATAACAAAACATAAATCATTACAAGTAATAATTTAAACATGTATCAGTTAAACTAAGCATTTACACATGGATTTTACATTTCTTATTTACATCATTGATGACATGATCATCTTACCATATCTTAGGCAAATCTACCAAGATAACGCACAATCTTTCAAGATTTAGCAATCTAAAATTTGGATTTTGTGTCACGCTGCCGGTTCCATCACTTTACAATGGCCGGTTCTATCTAGATAAAGGAACTGTTAAGAACCGGGCTTCAGAACACACCGGTTCTATATGTTTGTACTGGCCGGTTCCCTTTTGAAGAAGAAACTGAATAGAACCGGGCGACAGGACAAGCAGGTTCCATTGGCTAACACTGTTCGGTTCCCTTCTGCAGATGGAACCGGCATAACCGTGCTACAGTATAGTTTTAGGTCTATAAATACCAAGTCATTTCTCATGTTTTACTAACCCATTCTCATTCTTATCTCTCTAACAATCTGACCATTCTCTCATTTTTCAGTTCTAGTTAGTTTCATTCATCATTTGTAGGTAATTCTCTTTGTAGAAGAAATTGCCGAAAAAGCATTCAAGATGATCAAGTTCAAGCATCTTGTTTCGCATCTCCATCACATTGTAAATATTACTTTTCCGTATCTTGTACACCATTTAGTAGTTGTAGTATCATTCATCATCCTTGTAAAAGAAGTGTGATTGCATTGGGTTGATTCTACCTTTGTTAGAATCCGGTATTTAGCTTTGTACCGTTAAAAAGGTGTAAGCAACGTTGTGAGGCTTCTCTGCCATTTGAAGAAGATTAGTGACTAGTGTTTATGAATTCTCGAGTAGGTGACTCAGGGAGTGGAGTAGGGCAAGAAAGGTGTCCTCGTAGCCAAACCACTATAAACGCTTGTGTCTCAGTTTATCTTTCTTACTCTCTATTTACTTTACTTGCATTTTATACATGCTTAGAACATCATACAAACATCAACATCGTTAACTTCATATAAATTCAAGACTAACCTTTTAAAAGCAAATTTTAAAACGATATAACTATTCAACCCTCCCTTCTAGTTTTTCACAGCTTCATTACTTATTCTATAATTAAACCCTAGAGAACGAGCTGTAATTGATCCTCCCGTGTTACGATTTGAATAAGAATTGCCTGTTGGAACTGATGTTTGTAAAGAACTCTAATTTGACACGCTTCCTCCAATGGTTTTGTTCTCATCAATCACGATAGATAGCTTCATTGCTTGACCTAAACTGACTGGTTGCATTACTCGAACCGAAGATCTTAGATCAGGCTTTAAACATTTGATAAAGGTTCCTTTCATGACCTCTATTAAAACTCCTCTCAGTTGACCCGCTAGTTGCTCGAACAAATTGACATTTTCCCTTGCTGACCCATCTTGCGTTATTGACAGGAACTGGTCATGCAAATTTCCCTCTTGTGAGGGTTGAAACCGATCTAACAATCTTTTTTCAGTTCTTCACATGAACGAAACGGTTCCCTTGCTTCGCTCCATCGAAACCATGATAGGGCCTGACCCTCCATACATAAAACTGCAGCTCTTAATTGCTCTCGTGGATCTACTTCTATAACCTCAAAGTATCTTTCTGCCTTGTAATTACAACCATGGGCGTCATCACCGTCAAAAAGTGGGATCTTAATTTTTCTCATTCGTTGATTCATATCCTTACTGATTAAAAATATCTTCATTCTTTGTTATGGTTCGCTCCATGTAACAAAAACTGTCCTAGTAGTGTTTCGAGCCCATTCTCTCCTTCCACTTTTCCATCATCCATATCTATGTTTCATTCTATTAGGACCCACCCCCCCCCCCCCAATTTGTTTATTTTCCTTATTACGATTTTCTCATGTCCTTTTTTCGCCCACTCATCAGCACTAGTTCCCGTATTGGTTGGTGGGAATGCGGGGATAACCGCCAAATCGATCAAATTTCAAACCTGATTGGATAATGTTTTTAATGGTTAACAGGTGTGACAGATTTGATGTTTCTTTTATGAGTCAATGACAGGTTAGCTTATGTTTTTCACTTCTTTAAAAATTCGATTGTCTTCGATATTTTCTTGTCGCTTCCTTAATAAACGCAATTTCGACTTGCTTAGAATCCCAACTTTTTTCCCAAAGAAAAGACTTCCAAAATTTTACTGTTACACCTCCTCGGCGGTGTTTTCTCCAAATTGCATTTCCTCAGCTTTCAGAACTTTCTTTGATGCCATATTGTGTCCTGAAGTAACATAACACAAAATCTATGTAATTTTTTTTGTTAATTTTTTTTTTGGAACCTCTTGAATATATTTCGATACAGACTCTCATACCATTTGATAGAATCATAATTGTGGAGAGAAGTCTATATCTAGATACTAATACGACAAACTGAGTTTATCGCAAACGAAAGATCGCCAAGGGACTAGAACGACAGTACCACACTCTTGAGCCGGTTGAAACAGAGCTACCTAGTACAATAGACTTTTCTCAGAAATCTCAATGACCAACATTGATGATCTTGAGGTCTATTTAAACACCCTAAACTTGCTGAACAAGACAATACGTAATAAAGGAAACTTTCCTAAAACATAAATAATTTAAATAAACACTTCGAGCATAGCAGTACTAATTAATTGCTCTAAGGTCATGGATTGTTTCTGCGACGGTTGAAGACCTTGCCCACTAGGATCTGACTTCGTATCACACATCTTTTAACCTTTTTAATGGGTATATGATACTTAAGCTTTTTTGGTAATAGATGACGTGTTGTTTGGCTGATGTTGGTGTCCTTAGCATATGTGATATCGACACTATCTCATGAGTTTTGACACATGCCCATTGTCACTCTCCTAAATGATTCTATCGTGAACATGTGATTTTTAAGCTCATAGACTTTTGGATTGGCCCCAAAGTTTCTTAGAAGCGTTTTGATGGAATAACTTATCGAACAAGTGGTTTTGCTAAAGATCACCAATGGATGATCAGCAACCAGCCTCTTCACGGTGCTCATCGTTATTGATGTTTTTGTTGTTCTTTTCGACCTTCTTTTAAGGTGTATTTATACTTGTTTGTGTAGATCAGTCGGATCTTGAAGGGATTCTAAGTGCTCAAAACACGTAGAAATGTAATTATCCGATGTGGAAATTCGATTGTACGGAGTTATGGCATATTTTATGAAACGATGTCCAGTTTAGTTTTAGGATATCGATTTGATTTGCCGAATATTTTCAAAGTGAAGTATCGTCTAGTACCATCAGGTAGGCTCTATGAAACCAGTGGTTGAAACTCTCATGGCTTCTGCTTTACTCCTTTTCTAGTATGTCTTTCCATGCATGGAACATTAAACATATCTTATCTGCATGGATGTCGTTGTTTTACCATGATCTAAACAATCTCAGTTAACGCTGTCATTTCAATCTACTTACTATAACCTATTTTCGGTTAAACGGGTCAACAAATCTTCATAGTTTCGGTTAAGCGGCTGCTACAACGTAATATAGCTACCTAAATCTGGCTTATATGAATCCATTTTGAGGTTTACCGTAACAAAAGATTACTAAAACATAGGTATCACCTAATCTGTAATATATAAGTACTTAAGTAGTGTTATTGTTACTGCATACCTATATTTGCTCATAAATAATTATGGTTTGAGGAGCTTTGTTGTGGTCCTTGTGTTCACGATGGTGGGGAATCCTTTTTTAAACGCCAATATTTCCATATGTAGAATATAAAGTTGATTTGTAATCTAAACAAGATAATTATCCAGTTTTATATATGCCTTTCTCTTTATTCGAAAGGAATGCTAGTTTATATCTCGTGAAAAATTGTGAGTGGCTAATATTCGAATTGTCATTATTGATTAGCTTTTCGGTTTTGTAAGATCAAACTGTCTTACTTGTTTTAGATATAGCAATGCAACCGAACCCAACCAGGTTTGGCTGCTTTGGTCTTTCAGACGATTTTGTCATTTTGGAACTCCGACAGCATATTTATCATCAATTACTTTGGTTCACTGAAATAGTCTAAATGGTTTTTATCATTCCTTATATATTATACGGAGTACCATATTTACGATTTCGTACCAATTATACCCCGAATCTTAACTGATTCGTCCTTGACATGTACATAAGTAAATATATAATCGACTCTTCGTATTTTGCAATGGGCATGTTCTCTGTTATTCTTTCCATCTCTACCTTCGAAGGTAACATTGGTTTGGTTGGCTTTTCTTATATAACCCTTCTTCGGGGTTGCACAGCACTTTTTCTGTAAGTCAACAAGTGTTTCCTTTTTAAGTATGATTTTTACTTGAATAAACGTAAAGTATTTAAATATCTGATTAAAACAATAGTTATCTTAAGATAGTGGATTCTCATTCTCTTATTAAATAGGTATAACATGATGGATCTCATAGTTGCACATACTATAAATGTTTGGTAGACAAAGTGCCTTGTCCCATTATTATCACTAAAATACTAGTATATGAGCATATAAGAAATGATGTTTAATGTTATGTACTTATGTATTTATAAGCCATCAACCATTTCACTATGCTTGCTGCTATTAAAATTTTGTTGTTCCTGTCAGTTCACGCCCTTTTGCATTTGTATATACTTGTTTTGATAAAAGGAGAAACGTTATAAGTTTAAAAAGAGTAGAGAAGTATCATTGAACCAAAGAGCATTAGATACTTCATGTATACTTGTTCCACTAAAACAAATCTGTGAAAGTTACACGGTTTAAGCAGACAAGTAAAATATTTAATCTTTGTTCAATTTATATGTCTAGAATCTTTTGTAAGGTAAGCAACTAAGCATTAGAAAATTAATACAGTAAAAACTCTGTACTAAGTAATACTACGTATTAACTTGTGGCAAGAAAGGAACTTTAGACTGTTTTAAGGTAAGAGAAGGACTAGTCGTGAACGTTTAAGTCATAGTTGAAACAGTGAGGTTAAAGATAGCAGGGTTTAAAACTATTGCATCTCTTGATCTGGCGAAGGTTTCTGACATTTTAAAGTCAATTTCAAAAAAAAATTCAGGCCTATATGGCCATTTTAAATGCAGTATCTGGCAATAAAATGATTATCAAAATGATTTGCCAGTTCGAGTTGCATTGCCATGCTGCCTCTCAGTTGGTCTGCCATTTTGTTGAGAATAGTGAGTCATAAAAAATGGAATAGTTCGTCTTGGCTAAATGGTATGACTGGTACTGAACTACTACTTATATGTGATGGTTAAAGTCCGCTTTGTTAGAATGTCATTTTGCAACATTGCTGCAGTGACAGTTTTTTGGAAGGGATAAGTATGGTGATTGTATGTTTCCGTGTTTTAATTCTCCTTTACTTGCTGCTTCAGGCTTTGGTGCCAAAATGATGGGATAAATATCGCCGCACAAAATTTACAATACTGATGTTTTGATTGGAGATGGCATACATTAAATTCTATACCGTCATGATGTTATAATGCATAGATATGAGTTGGACCACCTGCAAACTGGTTTTGTAAGGTAAGTTAAAACAGTCGAAATGAGTACAAGATTATGATATTAAATATGGTATAATGGACAAATCCCTTTTATTCAAAATTTCTAAACAAAAAAAAGAGAGAAGAAAGGTGAACCCGTGGCATCAATCAGAGTACACTAATACACGATGGCAGGCCGCATACATCGGCGCCTGTTCTACTATATATCAAATTGGTAAATTTTTGCTTAATATAGATCTTAATTAGAGCCATATAGCTTTAGCCTCGATGAGTAGAGGCTTGAGCCCGCTTCTCATATTAAGCCTCATCACCTCATTAGCACCACCAACTAGCTTCTTTCCAATGTAAACAACCGGTACACTTGGATCACAACCTAACCCTAGCAACTCCCCTTCCACCTGTGGCCCATTTGAAATTTCATCGAGCTCATAGACTTTTGGATTGGCCCCAAAGTTTCTTAGAAGCGTTTTGATGGAATAACTTATCGAACAAGTGGTTTTGCTAAAGATCACCAATGGATGATCAGCAACCAGCCTCTTCACGGTGCTCATCGTTATTGATGTTTTTGTTGTTCTTTTCGACCTTCTTTTAAGGTGTATTTATACTTGTTTGTGTAGAGTTGGGATCTTGAAGGGATTCTAAGTGCTCAAAACACGTAGCAATGTATCTATCAAATGTGGAAATTCGATTGTATGGAGTTATGGCATATTTTATGAAACGATGTCCCGTTTAGTTTTAGGATATCGATTTGATTTGCCGAATATTTTCAAAGTGAAGTATCGTCTAGTACCATCAGGTAGGCTCTATGAAAGAAACTCTCATGGCTTCTGCTTTACTCATTTATTGGTAAAAGGTACACACTTCTTGAATATACGCGTGTGTATAAATAGAATACCACGCAAACTAAACAAGTTACCAAAGTAGATAACCTCTATGGTGTGCATACACTACACGACACCGAGATACGCTAGGATGCTAGTCCTTTATTCACGAATAAAATAACCGAACACTAAGTTCTTGTATGGGTCTTGTCGTCACACGAACCAAAGACACTTGAGATTATTTTCTACAGTTCGAAACATCACAAGACAAAGGAAAAAGCATGCATGTTTTATGATATGCATGCATGAATACATACATTGAATATATTCAATCGTAGGTATTAAGCAAGGTTCGGTCGATTGACCTTTTTTAATATCATATATATCTATATCTCAACCGAATGAATGATGTAAGGGGTTTATATAGCCCAAGACTTGTTCTCTAAGTCATGTTCAAACACCTCCTCTTATTTGCTAGAAACGACATTCAGACCCTTTCTTTTTTCCTTGTTCAACCGGTCTCAACCAAACACCCCACAGGTTTGGTTTTCGTACTAACAAGTCCCTCACGTGTTAAAATCTATTAATTAGTTCTAACGTCTTACGTTTATAATTAACGATCAATTTAAATATTTCGTGAAACATATTAATATAATTAATATACAATAAATGTATTAATTACATTAATAAACGTATCCGCTGTGTATACGTGTGTGCCCCCATAGGCTCACATATTTCTAGCCGTATATTTATTTATGATATGGACATATCCCAACACTTTTCATGCATGGAACATTAAACATATCTTGTCTGCATGGATGTCGTTGTTTTACCATGATCTAAACAATCTCTGTTAACGCTGTCATTAATTTGAATCTACTTACTATAACCTGATTTCGGTTAAACGGGTCAACAAATCTTCATAGTTTCGGTTAAGTGGCTGCTACAACGTAATATAGCTACCTAAATCTGGCTTATATGAATCCATTTTGAGGTGTACCGTAACAAAAGATTACTAAAACATAGGTATCACCTAATCTGTAATATATAAGTACTTAAGTAGTGTTATTGTTACTGCATACCTATATGAAATGTTTCTAAACGAGTGCTATTATAAACTATTTTGCTTGGTGATACAAAATTGAAGTATTGAACCTTGTAACTTACTTGATAAAGCAACAAAAGTCGAAGGAAAAAAAATTAACTTGAATAAGAAAAAGAATAATTAGTGAAATACTATGAATTTGCTCTACTACATAATGTGATGATATATTGTTATGGTGAATTTGATGCGATTAGTGATAGAATTGAGTCAACATCACATCTTCAAGAAATTTTTATATGGTACTTTGTATAACGTAGAATATTTGATCTTTAGAAGATACTGGCTCTACTAGCACCGGGAATTATCCCAACAAACCGAACTTCGATTACGATGTTAGTCATTTGTAGATCGTTCTTCGAGCGATTCAAGTTGACAAAACAAGATGCCCAAGAGATTAAAAACCGACAAGAATATTGCACACGTTATACCTTGGAGCCAAATTTATTAAAACAATAAAGCTTTACATTCGAGGGTCAAAGAATGTTATAATAGTATCCCTCGATTATAGAGATGAGGAGATAAAAAACTTGTTCGAGTTGTTTAGGAAACTCTAAACGACCTACATGGAGGCCTTTCCTTCCTTTACAATATGAAGCATTCAACTATCCTAGTTATTGTTTAGTTCTTCAATTAAATTACATTGTATCAGTGTGCATTGCTTTAAAAAAAAATAATAAAAACAAGTTTAATACATGTGTGTGTGTTTACTTGCAGAGAGGATCAGGATTTCGGAGGGGGCTGTCACACAAAAATTTTTGGGTACCTAAAGTATCCCAAAAAGAAAGAAGCAAACAATATCATAGGGGGTAGCTGCAAAAAAAATCGAACACCAATGTAGATCGTCTCTGTTACATATATAAGCAAAAAGGAAATTATAAAATATAATGTTAATTTACTAGATAAAAACTCATTTTCAGTTGAATTTTTTTATCACATAGCTAGATAAGGGAAACTTTGAGTGAAAAGATAAGCGATTTCGCAAAACCCGAGAACACAAATTTGAGATACGTGAACAATGGGTAAATTAAACTGTTTGAAAGATATAGTTTAACTCTTTTTATGCTATGCATAACAAGGTATTTTAAAAAAAAAAAGCTAGTAAACTAAACTATTTTGACCGAATTGGTTAAGATATTGTCCATCCTTAAGTCGATTTTCTGGTTAGATAACCCTTATGGAATAATTCTTCAGATTTGATTCACTGTATTCTCTAATACACACTTCCATTGAAAGAAAAGAGAATGAATTGAAGTCTTAGCCAGTTCGCGAATGCACGATTGTTTATAGAGTCTTGGCGTCTTTGGTAGACAAAATGAAGGTTTTATTTGCCAAAAGGTCATAAAAAGGTGTCACAACATGTCTCATAAAAAGGATGTTTAGCGAGTGTTAATGCCAAACAGTCTTAGATACAATATATGGCGCAATTGTACAATGACACAAATGAACTAGTAGCACAAAAAACTCCTGGTTTTCTCATTTTCTTTTTGTCTTCTTACCTCCTTCTTGTCTCATTCCCAAATTCCCTTGAATAGTATGGTTTATGCTTACTTTAAATAGGTTTATTATGTATGGATCTCTAATTGTTTATGAAATATTATAAACTGTTTGGTACGAATCAAAGTGCCGTGGGTCCAATTTTTCACTAACATACTAGTATATGAGCATCTGGACTAGTACTATACTACAGTAATTAATAAGAAATGATGTTTAACGTTATGTACTTATGTATTTATAAGCCATCAACAATCTCACTGTGCTTGCTGCTATTAATTAAAAATTTGTTGTTCCTGTCAGTTCACGCCCTTTTGCATTTATATATACTTGTTTTGACGATAGGAGAAACATCATAAGTTTAAAAAGAGTATAGAAGCATCATTGAACCAAAGAGCATTAGCTACTTCATGTATACTTGTTTCACTAAAACAAATCGGTGTAAGTTACACGGTTTAAGCAAACAAGTAAAATATTAAATCTTTGTCCAATTTATATGTCTAGCATTTTGTAAGGCAGGCAACTACGCATTAGAAAATAATACAGTAAAAGTTCTGTACTAAGTAATAATACGTATTAACTGATATATTGTTGTCTATCTGGTGTGGCAAGAAAGGAACCTTAGACTGTTTCAAGATAAGAGGACTACTGGACTAGTCGTGAACGTTTCTAGAGTCATAGTTGAAAGTTGAAACAGTGAGGTTAAAGATAGCAGGGTTCAATACTATTGCATCTCTTGATGTGGCCAAGGTTTCTGACACTTAAAAGTCAATTACAAAAATATCTCAGGCCTATATATGGCCATTTTAAATGCAGTATCTGGCAATGATACGAGCTCGATTTGAATTGTCATTCTGCCTCTCAGTTGGTCTACCATTTAGTTGAGAATAGTGAGTCATAAAAGATGGACTAGTTCGTCTTGGCTAAATGGTATGATCGGTACTGCTATGTGATGGTTAAAGTCATGCTTTGTATGTTTCCGTGTTTTAATTCTCCTTTTCTTGCTGCTTCGGGCTTTGGTACCAAACTGATGTGCAATACTGATGTTTTGATTGGAGATTGGTTTACGTTAAATTCTACACCTTCCTGATGTTATGATGCATAGATAGGAGTTGGTCTACCTGCAAGCTAGTTTTGTATGGTAAGTTAAAACAGTTGAAATGTAC
>BQNB010174928.1:0-13212 GCA_026074375.1 Tanacetum coccineum
CTATATAACTAACAGTACTAACTATATGCTGATAGTACTAACATTGTACTAGCAGTACTAACTATAACTAACAGTACTAGGTTCTTTAACTAACGGTACTAAGTTCTTCAGCAGCATATCTTGTAGAAGCTCTTTAATTCCCAACACATTTTTTTGATTGCTCCCCCTCAACAATATATGTATGTCACCATATACATGTGTCACCATATAAAAAACATGACATTTTTTTGAAAATGATAAGACACCACAAATATGCTGAGTTATGGAGTTAAGATGCCTTGGTATAACACACGTAGTATAAGTACTAGTATGCTAAACCGTTCATTAGTGGACGTTATCCGAAGATAAATGCAAGAGTATTCAAGAATACCTAGTGCATAGTGGTGGTTGGAGAAATGAGCAAATAATTTTGAAATAACATTTATAAGGTCTTAAAAAGTTATGCTCTGTCTCCACGTGAGTTTGACACAGACTTTCAAATCCACTGAATGTTTTGGATACATAAAATTTGACTTTTATGAGATGTATCCAACAACATTAAAAAGGTATTTGGTTTTAAAAACTCCCTCTCAAAAATTGATCCACTTATAAAAAAAGATTCGACTTTTGAAAATATCGTGAGAAGGGAGTGTTGAACACATAATTTTGAAAGATTTTGAAAAACCTTTTGAGAAATTCTTAAAGAACTATGTTCAATGGTTTTGAAAACCAATGTTACTTGAGCTCTAAACACTTTGAATGTCTTTGAATTGAAGTTTTGTGCCAGCTCAAGTCCGAGAAGTTGTTATCTTCTCATTGTTAGGATAAATGTACATAAGGGGACACTTTTCTTTATTTGAAGAACGTGTCCTAAGCTGATATTTACTTAGAAGTCGTGTGTCCCGAGCAAGAAAATTTTTGTAAGAATGCCTAGGATTGAGAAGATTTCTCTTCATTTTTAAGATAAAGCGCACTAAAACATACACTTTTATTTTCTTTAAAACCGAGTTGTGCACCGATGTGTACACAAGTCATTATAAAATTTAAAAATGACATGTTTTGAAACATTTGAACTCTTGCTCGAACTTCATTTACACACCCGTGTCAATATTAATTGACATTTCTAAGCATGTAAATGTTATCGATTCCAAAAGACATGCCGAGAAGATTCTTTTTGGTATTTTATTCATTTTTTAAATTTGTATTTGATTTTTGGAAATTTTCTATTTTTGTATTTGATTTTGAGAGTTTTTTTATTTTTGTATTTTGTTTTTCTAAAGATTTTCTAAAATGATCAAAAATTAAGCTTTGAACAAGTGTAGAAGATGGTATGATATTTACATTTGTTGAACCCTTGGAAGAAATAGGTTCGGAAGCCATTGAAATACCTGCACTCAAGAAGAGTTTGCAAAAATAACAGCGTTAGGAGTACATGTTTCCTTTCCTAATAGTGAAGCACTATCATTCGTGTTGATACAGGTTTCAACATTCATCCTAGTGGGAATCTACCTAAGACTAACAAAAGTAGAGATTCTACCCGTTGGTTTCCATGTAAGACTAGATCTAGGAGGCGTTGATTTCACATACACAGCGGAAGACTTATTTGGAGAAAACCTTTGTCCTATGGGATATGTCTACCATGATCCTTAGAATTGCTTTTCTTTTCTATGGGTATATATCTTTTTGTTGTCTTATGGGATTGTGCATCCTTTTTCTATGCAGAGGCATGAGGATTTACCTTAGAGAGGTATTTTAAGATGCATACATCGTGATTTGCACTATAAATGCACTTTTTGCATGCAGGACATGCCAAGTCTTTTGACTTCAAGAAAGGCTTTTAATTCCGAGATTTTTCTGCTATGTGAACAACATTGTTTATTACTCGACTACTCATGGAAGGTGGCCAATTCTTAGTTTGTTTATTGTAGTTCCTAGGTTTCGGTTTGCTACCATTAGTAGTGTTGGGTAATCTATCACGAGTAATCACACTAGGTTTTGAATCCAAAGCTTTGTCTTTTTAAAGTTGTGCCTTTTTCTTAGCTTCCTCTAGGTAGTAGTTATGAACCATGTCATTAGAACCTACAGATTTCTCTAGTGACTGAAATGACACATGTTTTGAGCTATTCCTAGAAGGGCAGGTGCATTCACATGATAAGGCTTAGCAAAAGCAGATTGTCTTACTTGAGGCCAAGAGTGTGGAGTGACTGGTTTTGTAAAAGCATTTTCTCAACAACTTGGGAAGCAAACCGATTTTTTGTAAATGATGATCTTTCAGATTTAAACGCAGTTGGTTGTCTTACGACTGGTTGATTTCTGATTGGTTTCAAAGGCGGTTTCCCCAATATTGATGGTTTTCCAAAATTAGTATCCACACCCTTACCTTTCATCTTCTCAACGAGTTTCTTCAACTCACTGATGGCAATGTTCTTGTCTTGTAACTGAGCTTTCAAATCTTGTATTACGAAATATTGTTCATTTTCATTTCGAAATGAAGAAGATTCTTGTTGTTTCCAAACTTTACCATTTTGAATTTGTTCTTGACACTGTTGTAAAGTAAGTTCAAGATAAATTTAGTGTTTCTTAAGTTTAGAAAAACTTATTGTTCGACTCAATATTTTGAGGCTAACAACAAGAAACACAAGGAAATCTTAAGACAATAGGATGGAAGCATAGGTGGTATGCAAAGAGATATGTGAAAACATTTGACTCAAGCTCATGAGTTTAAAAGTCAAAAGATAATATGCCTTTGATAAAGTGGCTAAAAGCTGGAATGTAAAGATGAACTTCAGAGAGACCGATTTAGCGGATGAAAGCTGAATGGAATATAGGAAGTTGGAAAAAACATAAGTGTGTTTCCTGTGCAGAGTTGAGTATCATGATAGTCTACATATCTAGTAATTGACCAAACTACTTAGATCTTTCTATTTACATTTTTGAGTAAAAGGGTGCACAATATTATATGGCCTTGATGCTTGCAAACATATCACTTGGGGAATCTGCTAGAGTTTTACTAGGCCTTTGTTGGAGGTAACTATAACCTTAATGGACTAACCAGTGTGGAATTATTTAAAAGTATTCATAAGGTAGGTTTCCTGGTACATGAGTGAAGTATGAAGTTGGTGGGTAGTACAAGTGGCTAGGATGAGAAAGTTTCTTGGTCCTAGCCTTGCACTACCATATAAGGAAGGATGGTTTTTCATATTTTTATGGATAAGAGTAGATGATGATACCTTTCTAGTATGTGTACACTGACTGGACTTGTGAGGGGGCTGCAAGCTCAATTATGATACCATAGTGAATGGAAAATGTAGTTGATACTCTAGTTTGCCCAATAGTGAAGTATGGAACAAGTTGCCATTGATGATGCCTTCTAATACGACTCCTTAATTGTTGGTGCGAGGATGTTTGGCTGAACTGATTATTGAGCTAGTGGTGGTAGTAGGAAATGTAGATAATGGCAGAATGTTATGGTGAATATAGGTGCACAGTACAAGCAATTTGTGGCATGTGGTTTTTTAATCATGTTTCAAGATGGAACAATATTGAAGAGTATCTTGTACCATTTGATCACTACTAATGTCACAATCTATGGGCTTATCCACGATTGTCATTTGTAGTATGTTTGTAAAGTTGCTTGTGTTTGATAATATATATTTACCTTTTTCACCAAAAAAACTATATGGGTATTAAGCTTATTGGTCACATAATGAAGCTCTTAAAGAGAGTTATTGAGTGAAGTTTGAGAAGTTAAATGAGGGTTTTAGAGAACCAATTTTGTTTTATGCCAATAAGGTCCTCGACCGTGGCAATTCATCTTCTAAAAGGTATCATGGATAAGCATAAAGAGAGAGACAAAGAGACTTGCATATGCCTTTTCCAGACCTACAAAAGGCTTATGATAGTGTTAAAGATGAGTTGATTTGGAGAACTTAAATAGATAAAGGAACCCAAAGGAGCCCAAAGGAGAACTTAAGAGTCTTTAGGGATATATACGTGAGGATGAAGACTTACGTATGGATGACAGTAGGGAACGCATAATTTTTCCCTGTGAAAGTAGGATTATACCAGGGATAACCCATTAGCCCATTCATCTTGTCTCTGATTTGTGATGAGCTATCACGAGAGATACAAGGGAGCATCCTTTGGTGCATGATATTCGCAGACAATATTGTGTCAGTTGTAGAATCAGGGGAAGGGTTAAACAATAGACTCGGGCTATAGAGGGATGCACTTGAAGAAAATGGCCTTCATTTAAGCAGAGATAAGACATAATACATGAGGTGTGATTTCGGTAGGAAGGAGATCATCCACAATGAAGAAATGGAAATTCATGCGGGCGACGAGATCCTTTAACCAAAGGAGTCTTTTAGATATTTGGGTTCAGTGATACATAAATTAGGGAAGATATATGATGACGTAGTGCACCATATTAAAGTTGGTTGGGTGAAATAAAGGGCGGCGTCAGGAGTACTATGTGATAAGAAAATCGCATGTAAGCTAAATGGAAAATTTTATAGGGTGATAACTAGACCATCTATGTTGTACGGGTCAGAGTGTTGGCTTATCACGAAAGCTCACGCAAACATGGTGGAAGTAGTGTAAATTGAGAATGATAAGTTGAACTTGTGGTAAAACCATATGATGACATCAAATAATGTCACTTTTATAGCATAATTTATCTGATGTTTTATACCCATTTTATATAGTTATTGCAAGAATTGTTACTTAATCGTTTATATTTGAGATTCGCAGTCATTATAGAGTACTTTGTGAAGATTAACTAAAAGGCACGCATTCTGGAGTTTAATCGAAGAAATCTGAAGATTATTGATTCTGACATTCTATACGCAGTATCCACTAAGGAAGATACGGCGTATCTATGCATGCACTTCCCAAGAAACCACGAAAGAACAAAGACCTATATGCCTTATCCAGAAGACTTCCATACGCCGTATCCAAGATATAAAATATGAAGATTCTGGAAGATATTAAACGTGGTCCCTACTTTAAGAAACTTCCAATACGCCATATTGACCTCAACCAATACGACTTATCGACCAAATTCTAGAAACTATAAATAGAAGACCTAAAAATGAGTTTTAGGTATGCTTGATCATATTTTCGATACCTTAACCACAAAAGTCGATTTTCAAAAGACAAGAAGAGTAGAAAAGGTCAAGCAAAGCTATTAATTCCATAGGAAACACCTTGTAATCTCCTATACTCTAGTAATCGTTTGATTTTTTGGTATCATTCGTTTAACTCGGTAGTTTACCTTGGTTGATTGATTATTTTTGTATTGATTACAATGATTAATGGTTAATACCCTTGGGTATTAGCCATGATTATGAAGATTTAAATGTTTAGTTTGTTTATATCGACTGCTTAATTTATCGTTGATCGTTGTTTATGTTTATCAATTCATACTTGTTTACGTGCTTTTATATGCGACCTATCATTCAACTGGATCTAGTGATACCGACCAAGTTAGCTAGATGCCGGGATGACTCTCCATATAGTGATTTATATACCTAGAATAATAGGATCACAAATAATGCCCCATATTTACCATTGGTTTATGTGAACAAGTTGGACTAGCAGGTGACATGGGATCATTAAATAGCGTACTGATTCCTTTGGTAAAGACTTGGACAGTGGACTACTAGAATATAAATTGCTTTTAAGTAGTAACTGGGTAAAGTCTCCATGAGCTAGGGTTTAATAAGATCACCATTATTAATCTCATAAGATAGATTATAATCAACGAATAGGATGCTTTATGCGGATACGTTTAATTGTGACGGAATTCTACATGTCTGGGTTTTAGGAAGAAGTACCGCCTAAATCTTGGAATGATATGTCGCCTCGAAATAAGCACTCATTGCACTAAATAAACAAACCAGCGTTTAAATTGGATTAATCATGGTTAATACAATTTTCTTATATTTGGCTAGACCGCTCTTCTATCTTTTGTATATATGCTTGCGTGTGTTATTGTGTTTTAAATTGATCTAATTTACCACAAAACATGTGCCAGACTCTCAGACTAAAAAATGGGTTAGAACTAGGTTTAGCATAGGTATAACATAGATTAGAATTAACATAGTTTAAATTAACTTAATTTAGTTAACCAAAATATTGATAGAATACAAAATTAACGTTCTCACTCTTAGTTATCGACACCCTACTTACCAACGAAACTACATCTGATCGGGTACACTTCCCGTTAAAGTGTTGTTTTAGGTAATGTTGGCAAAATATAAATGTAAAACTTGATAACCCAAATAAGTACCTAACTACGACGACACATCAAGTTTTTGGCGCCGTTGTCGGGGAGTTAAATTGCTTAATCTTTACTTTTATTTAATATTTTGGTTTTTAACATTAGATTAACTCGACCTCATAGAATTAGTGTAATCTAGATTAGTGTAAAATTATGTATATTTGTTTATTATTGTTTTCTTGCGTCTTTGTTTGTTTTATTTTGTTTGTTTTATTGTTTTATTCTTTTATGTACACTGTTTTGGCCGATAACCTGATACAACTTATTCAGATTAATTAAATACAGTGTATTTAACTTTCTTATCCAATACATCGTATTCCATTCAGTAGACTGATACTGCATATTCAGATTAATTAAATACGGCGTATCGATCATCTGATATAACAGAAGAATCTGATTCTTCGTATTTGATATCCGTGCTTGATTTTTTGTTTTTTCTTTCTTCCGAGCATATCCTACTGATTGTTTATCCCCTGTTTCAGGTACTGCATGACACGGAGTTCAACTGAGAAACTATTTACACCTTTCCAAAACCCAAAATGAGAATTTTGCTCATTTAGGAAGCTTTTCAAGACACCTAGTCTTGACGGATCGAATTCGCCTGAATTCGATCTATTTTCTGATCTAGAAGAAAATTCCGAGGAAGAAGTTGCAGAAAAAAATGGCGGAAACTATGGAGGAATACATGTGCAAGACCCGAGGTGACTATGGATCGGGTGTTACTAGGCCTAAAATCGATGACAATGATCACTTTGAACTAAAAGGCCAATTTATTAAGGAACGACGTGACAACACCTTCAGCTGTTCGGATCATGAAGATGCGAATGAACATATTGAGAAAGTCCTTGAGATTGTCAATTTATTCCATATTCCTAATATAACTCAAGACCAGATAATGATTAGAGCTTTCCATGTATCCCTCACTGAAGTCGCGAGTCGTTGGCTAAGGAATAAACCATCTGGTTCAATTAAAACTTGTGAAGATCTAAAGGCAAAATTTCTAAGCAAGTATTGTCTACCTGCCCGAACTGCCAAGAAAATGGAGGAGATCAATAACTTTCAACAAGAACCCAATGAAACTCTTTACCAAGCATGGGAAAGATTCAAAGAACTCTTGATGAAATTCCCTCAACACTAATTAACAAAGATGCAAGAGGTGATCTTGTTTTATAATGGATTGGAAGTTCCGACTAGACAAATTCTTGATTCCAAAGGTGCCATACCAACTAAGACAGCTCCCAATGCAAAAGTAGCCATCCAAGAGATAGCCGAATATTATCAAAAATGGCACAACGGAACATCTAAGGCAAGAATACTGAAACTTCTGATGGATTGGCAGCCATCCAAGCACAACTTAATAATCTTGAAAGAGAAATCAAGATGGTTAATGAGAAGGTATATGCTGCTCAGGTGGGATGTGAGCTATGTAAGGGACCCCACTACACCAAAGACTATCCACTAAAAAAAGAAGGTAAGAAGCATGATATACTCAATTTGGTGTACCTTTCCAACAAGGAAGGCAATATAGAGCAGGAGCTTCGGATTCTACCAAAGGAATAATGCAAACCCTTCGTATCAAGAAGAAGACAATCAATGGAAGAATCACTGAACAAGTTTATGAGTGAATCAACAAAAAACATGAGGAAAACTCCAACATGATTAAAGAAATTCGATCTTCTACGGATGCTGCTATCAGAAACCAAGGAGCCTCACCAAGGAGCCTCGATCAAAACTTTGAAGATTCAAATTGGGCATATAAGCAAGGTACTACAGGAAAGAGGATTTGGAAGTTTACCTAGTTCTACTGAAACAAACCCGAGGGATCATGTTAAGTCAATATCGACTACTGTTGAAACTGACACGACCCCAACGCAGTATAGGATCCTCCTAATACGCCGTATTGGCCTAACAGAACAGTAAGCTGATTTTTGAGTCAAGACAAGCGACTGTTCTGTTTCTAAGTCATTTGAATGATTATTACTATGATGAGAAGGGATCATATGGACCATAATACTTGGACGCTTATTCATATGGAGATATACGCCTTGACGACTCCCTACCTCGAATGGAGAAAGACCCAGGAAGTTTCACTTTACCATGTTATCTATACTACTATATAAAGCATTTATAATGCGGGACCCATTAAAAATTAAGATAAGGAGGTGCAATCTTGACCATCCATCACATTTTAATAAACCACATCATAAAGTGACATGTGTCACATTTTGATTAAGCATTTCAAAATTGAATCTTTCTAACTGCAGTATTGAATCTTTCTAACACATAAGTATTAGATTCATTATACTCAGCTTGTTCTTATTACTGAAACATCTCAAAGCAAACAACACAATAAGAGTAAACCAGTGAGTTACTGTCTCACCGATAAAATTGATTTGAGAAAATCAATCAACGTGTCACTTGCTAAAGTGATTTTATGATACGTCGAGAGTTTTAAGCATTTCAAAATTCATCAATCGTCAATTCATAGTCTGGACCAAATCGATATCCAATGTTACAAGTTCGATCCATATAGGATCTCACAAGTCACCTACTGCAGATCTTGTTTGATGTTGGCTCTGGAAGGATTTCCATCGTCATTGTGAATACATAAGTATCACTCTGATGTTCTTGCAAAATCACAAGGATAATGCGTAGGGCTCTTAATGTATTACTAGTTTTTACAGTGTGTGAGAAACCAGTTTACAGTGAATAAGTGTCCTAGAGATAATTATTAATGATCTCTTTATTGGCTCTAGACTTAATCGTGCACATTTGGTTTTAGTATTCGGAGGCTGGAGCTGATTGCCTCCTTTTCAATATCAACAATCTTGGAGTGAGAAAGTCAATAGAAATGAGTGTAATATCATTGAGTTTTGAAACAAGAGTCTTTCCGACCTTGAGTGGATGGGGAGGGTTGTGCATTGCGTCAATGGGTCCATGACGACTGTCTTCAATACTAGACAATAGGTTAGTGTTTTTGACAGTTTATGTATTGACCCGGTTTCTGCCTAAGTGTAAGGAGGGCTTCTTTCTTTTCACCCTTTATTTTAACTTTTCTTTTTCATTCTTCAACCCCTTCAATGCTTACCAAGACTTCATCACTAATACCTTGTTGAGTTTATTCCAGTGTTAGCTTTGTCTTAGTCTGCATTTTTCCCTTTTCTTACATTTTTTCTTTTTTATCATACCTAAGGACTTTTATTCTAACTAATGGAATGTCCCTGGGTAGATCTCTCCGGTTCTGGATGGATCGTGGGAATGAATACCTATACCTAACCACCTTATAACTCTAATCAATTAAATACATGGTCGGTCTTTTGGTATTATTCACAGCCTTAAAACCATTTGAAAACATCAATTAAGGTACTTTGTGATATAAATCAAAATATTTAGTACCTCGATGGTTTTACTTTTTAAAAATGCTCCCCTTCAACATGTGCATTGATATTTGAAAATGTTTAGCACATGGAGGAAGGAGTTCACACATGAGTCTTTAAGATCATATTATACAAGTTATATATATATATTCAATCACATTTTTCCCCTTATCAAAAATGTCAAATCCATTGTTATTTTGGATATCAATTGATTATTATTTAGGGAGAAAAATGTTCTACATATATACCAAGCCTTTATTAGGAACATTTTGTTGCTCCCCCTTAAATTATGAGGAAATAATATGGTGTTTGAGTATGACAATTTGAAATTTTTTTTGAATTTACTAAGAAATTCTTGAAAATTCGTACTCAAACACTATATATGCCTAATATTATTCTTACACTACTTATTCACATATACAAAAGTTTTATAAATACGAAAGAATGACCTGAAATAAGATACGACAAAATATGACAAAGTCATATTGTCTGTTCAAGCAGCCTTAGGTCGTCCCCGTAGTCTCCCCCACCAACGAACTTCTCTAAATTCCTCATTAACATCATTTTAAAGAGTTGCTGATCGATCGCCTTGATCATGATGCGAGACCTTTTCCTTTCTAGTTTACTTCATCTTCTCTTTGGCAAGTAATCCATCCTCAGGTTGGAAGCAATATCATGAAGAACACTTCGAACATATGTGAGTGTGCCATCACAAAACTTGTAGAGTTTATCCGAGCACATCAACCTATTTCTTTTAAGCTTGTCTTGATAGATGATTCCTTAAGGATTGTTTTATGCAGTCTATGGGGTCATGTTGGAGATGTCGGACCTGAATGTCTCTGGCTTGGTGATATTAAGCTTCTTCTGGTAGCTTTTGACACCCAGTTGAAGGTCTTCCACCCGCTTCTGAATGACAACACGTCTGGTAAATATCCGTAATGCCACATTCAAGTCGTAGATGTCATCTATTTCAAGATTTGAGATTTTCTTTTGAACTAAGATAAGTGGCATGTCTTTAATATCACGCAGATTAGGTCTTGGGACATCACCTTCCTTGAACTTGTAGAACTTCTGATCTTCTCTTCGAACTTCAATCTTCTCTAAATACTCGTAATCATACCACTTCATAACTTTTACATGGGTTACTGCAATGATTCTTTTTGTGGAGAACACATCATGCTTGGACACCCGAATGCTTGCGAATCCATAGAATCATTTTTGTTTTGGACCCCAGTGAATAATTCCCCAGACACCGTATCGGTCATATGCTACCTTCACTGGACTCTATAACGCCGGAACCATGTCTTTGATGCCTTGAATATCATCATATTTAGCAGCCTTGGTTTTTATAGTAGAAGTCGTGTATTTGCTGCTTGATCTTCCACCTTTCATATATTCGAGGTCGTTGTTGAAGAAGTAGTCAGCACGAACTACTTGACAACCTCGATCTTCAATCAATGATAAAGGCTTGCTAAGGTCAAATGGATATTCATGTCCTTTAGGGTTATTCCAGTCAAGCTGATCAGTTAAGGCTGGTCCACTCGACTTCTGCATGTCCCTTTGAGTAGATTTAAGGCTGGTCCAACAAGGTATTCTTGTGTCAGATTCTCAATCTTTAGATTATTCATGACATATGCTGAGAAATTGATAGGAGTGCTCATATGCTCGTCGAATGTCAGAGGAGGCTTTTTTACATGAGAAATTCTGTTAATCCATGCCTAAGGTGGTCTAAAATCAATTGTTTTTCTAGCATTCCAATCTGAATTTAGAGTCGGAGGCCTTTCGGGTTTCTTAAACCAGACATGCTTTGAAGCTGCCTCGACATTGGTTTGATCATCAGTGTTACCCAAATCACTTCCTTGATTCTGTGGCATCTCGGCGTCTACAGCCTCAAATACTGATTCGTCTGCTTGCGCAGACTTACCAGATGATTTTGACTAAGACTTGGTGCCTTTGGATGAACTGGATGACCTTGATTCCTTTGACTTTGAACCTTTGACTGTTCAACATCCTTGCTTGTCTTCTGTTTCTTTAAACCTTGGTCTAATCCAGTTGGAGGGTCTTCATCTTTGTCCTTGTCTTCACGGTCTCTCTTTAAAGAATATGCTTTACCATAAGATTCAAAGAGATCCTTGCAAGCTAATAAGATTTGACCAGAGGTATCTGTGTTATTTATCTCCTCGATACGATTTACTTTTCTGCAACTTGTTTAGAAGGATCTTCTTCAATTCAAACTTAGTGAGTGACGCTGCAACCTCGTATGTCGATTGCAGTTGAGAAGAAGATTTAGCCAAGACGACATTCTCAAGTGATTCAGTAATGGTGCTTTGGATTACAAGAGTGGCGAAGTCAGATACTTCCTTTGGTAAGATCTGAGGAAGTTGACTCTTGACTTCATCTTTGATGATATCTTTTATTGATTTCAAAATGAGATTAATGTATCTATCTTTATCAGCTTGAGCTTTCTTTTCAAATTTTGTAGTGTATGATTGGAGAGACATTTGAACAGCATATCCATGTCTTGTACTAAGATGGTCATCTACCATGGCAAGAATTTGTGGTTGGATAATTTCGAGGAGTTGTGCAGAATGGTCAACTTGTTTGAATTGAGAAAGCTCCTTTTCTAAGGCAGAAACTCTTTGGTCAAATCCGAATAGGGATGAAAAATCTGGAAGTGCAGGCGTAGAGGTAGTTGCTTCAGTTGTTGGTGCGGGAGTTGGTGTTGACTGTTGTGGAAGAGGAGTGACTGAAGGAATTGTTGGACGAACGGTTGCTGCAGCAGCAGTAGAAGTTTCAGGTACTACCGTTACCGGTACTATGAGAAGAGACAGTGTCTGAGTACTTGGTTCTTCATGGCGCACCTTGACATTCATCATGGAAACGACTTCATTGTCAGCAAGAGGAACATTATCCAAGTTTAGAAATTGTGAAGCAAAGTCGGATGAAACAGAAGAACTTTGCTTACGACCTTTAGTCTTCTGTGTGACATGAGTAGTAGTGAGTGTCACATGTGCAACATCTTTGACTTGCTTATATGAATTTTCATCATGACCGGCATCAGTCATCTCTGCATCTCTTTTCCCTTCTTCTTCATGCTCTGCATCTTTCAACCTCACATTCACATCCTTATACAATTCATCATACACTTCTTCATCATCAGTGAATTCATAATTTTTAGGAGTATGCACATACTCTTCTTCTTTATCATCTTTTAGATTAAGAGAAGGATTCTCATCTTCATCTGAATTAATCTTTTCACAGTCGCTTGCTTCATTTTCACCATCAGCATCACTGTCAACATCATCTTCATCATCATTACTGACATCATCACTGTCATCATCATTGCTATCATCATCTTCACTATCTCCCTAAGATTCGTTTTCACTATCGAAAAGATCTTTGGGTACATTGGGAACCCCTGGTTTAGTAACAGTTCCTTTATTTGTACCAGCTGTCTTGTCTTGATGCTCATTAGGAACCTTTGGTTGAGAACCAATGGTATGTGCTTAATTACACATACCTTTTACCTTTAAAAACGAGCTAAAATAACCAAAAACGGACTTAAAATGCCAA
>BQNB010174929.1:0-13212 GCA_026074375.1 Tanacetum coccineum
GCAAACAAACCCATGAAAGGTTTTATCTCTTGTAACTATATAAACCCCTCTCCAAGTGTGGAGAGGGTGTTGTTTCTCATTTCTTTTCTAGTGCAAGTAACCATTTTTCTTTTGTTTTATTTCTCTCTAGTTCTTTCTCTCTCTAAAATCTTTTTTCTTATTTTGTGTTTATGGTGATGAAATGATAGCATCCAACAGTTCCTGATAGGGAAGAGACCATGACTCTTGAAAAAGAAAGTAGATCAAAATTGAATAAAGACTTAGTGAAACCTTATGATTACACAAAGCAAAACAGTCTTTATGAAATTTTTAAACCAGCGACACAGTAATATTATGATCAGTTGGCACATGCAAATGAAGTAAGAAAGAAAATGTGGAGAAAATCTTTTGTGAAATCTAAACCAAAAAATTTCAAAAACATCGGTTTCTTACATACTCCAAAATCAATTAGTAAAAGTAGACAAGCTTATAAGGTAATGACGAATAACATAAATCATTTTAGAGAACTTGTTGATCAAGCTTGGGAAA
Organism: Tanacetum coccineum; assembly: GCA_026074375.1. Lineage (NCBI taxonomy): Eukaryota > Viridiplantae > Streptophyta > Magnoliopsida > Asterales > Asteraceae > Tanacetum > Tanacetum coccineum. Next base: position 529 of record BQNB010174929.1, read on the forward strand.
AAAATTCTCATGATCATTTTCGTGCACCAACTGCTCATGATATGGAAATCCTAATTAAAACATGTTTGATGCCTCTTGCCCTAAAGACACAGAATGATAGTTTCAAATTTGTTCACGAGCTTAAGCAAGAAATGCATGCTGATTTAAAGTACGTTAAATCCCTTGAAAAAGAAATTGACGATCTTGAATCTGACAAAGCAGAATTTTCAAACATGTATGATATACTTCTGCAGGAGTGTGTGTCTAATGATGGTATGTGTTCTTATTTGCATTCTTTATCTGATTTAGATGCTCACACTGAATTGCAATGCTTATATCTTCATAAAGTGAAAGAATGTGAATGTCTTGTATAAAAGCTATCTAAACAAACTAAAATTGTTAGTAAAGAAGTTTATAATGAGCTTTTACGAAGTTTTGCTAAATTAGAAAAACACTCGATTTCTCTTGAACTTGTTTTACGACAATGTCAAGAACAAATGAAAAATGACATAGTTTGCAAAGAAAAAGCGTCAAATGTATTTCTAAAAGAACATGAACAATATTTTGAAATACAAGATTTGAAAGCTCAATTGCAAGACAAGAACATTGCCATAAGTGAGTTAAAGAAACTCATTGAGAAATGCAAAGGAAATTTTGTGGAAACTAAGTTTGATAAACCATCTGTTGTTCGACAACCAAATGCTTAAAGGATTCCAAAACCATCAGTTTTAGGCAAACCGACTCCTTTTTTCAGACGCTCTTGAGAGGAAAAGTTTTTCACAAACAAAGTCGGTTCCCAAAACTAATGAGTCAAAGGGTTTATCAAAACCAGTCACTACATAAATTTTTCCTCAAACAACAAGGCAAGTTGTACGAAACACAAATGTGATTAAACCAGACATGTATCAAATTGACACTAGGACAACATAAACTAGAGCACCTCAGTTGCCTCAGACTTCTAGGAATACTGATCCTCGCGTGTTTACCTCTACAGGAGTAATTCACAAAACTAATGTTAGTAGACCATAGCTTAGGAGCACTTAAATGCAAGACAAGGTTGTGCCAAACAATAGTCAAGTGAAGTTTAAGAAGACTAAAGTAGAAGACCACTATAGGATTTCTAGTATTTCTAATAAAACAAAGTCTATAACTGTAACATCCGAGAATTTTCGAAATTTTTGAATGACGATTTCAATCTTTGACTTTTAGGGTCTGGCTTGACTTATAAGAACGATTCACTAAAGCAAACGTTTTCAAGCACGACTCGATAGGGCTAAAGCAATTTGATGTGGAATGACCATCCTGACAACTTTTTAGTTTTGCCCGAAGACCTGGAAACGAGCATAAAAGGGCTAAACAGCACCCGCAAACATTAATCGAAACATATACAACGGCGACGACAACAAAAACAATTAAATTTAGTTTTTAGTTATCAGTATATATTTAAATACAAATATTAAAATAAGAGGTTTTGGTGTGTAGGGGGGCCCGGGGTCGTAGTACCCCACGCGGAGTGAATTGGAAAGTCGAGAGTCGGTTTGATATTTTGGATGTTTTGAATGAAAAAAAAAACAGATTTGGACTTGGATTTTTTACACTTAAAATGCAAAAACAATTAAGAACACCTAGGAAGAAAGCTAAAATGATTTAAACCTAAAACTTAGACGGGAGAGTAAAAACGCGAGTTAAAGAAAACAAAATTATCAAAAATTAACCCTTAAAGTGATTTTTTTTTAAAGTTTTTAATAATCTAAATTACTAAAAAAAGAAATATTAAAGAAAAACCTAAAACAAAACTTAAAAGTTAAAAACGAAAAAACGAGAACGGGGTACGAAACCCTTTTCTTTAAAAAACTAAATTTTGCAAAAATAACCCTACGAAGGCAAAAATAATTTTCCTAGATGCAAAATGATAAAAGAAAATTTTCTAAAAAGAATTAAAGATGTTTTTATTTTTAGTTAATTTATAATAATTCAAAAAACAGTTTTAAAGGAAAATAAATGATATAAAAATAGTAAAATAAATTTGGAAAAATTGAAAAAATACAGAAGTAGATTAGAGGTGAGTAGAATATAGGAAAAAAAAGAAGCCTTGAAAAGGAGGCTTATAATACATCCCGAATAATGAAGAAATAGTGCTTATTTAGCTTAAAAGAAAAAACAAAAAAAAAGATTAAATGGTGCAATACATGAATGGATGGGCTTATTGTAGCCAAGTGTTTAGTGAGTGTTAGTGGGTGGTGTCGGTGAGCGAAGGGGGAGGTCCAGGGTTTGAATCCTTTGGCCTCTCCTTTTTGTTTTTTTTTCTTTTTTTTAAAACTTATACAACTAAGAAAAATAAGCAAATTTAAAAAAAAAGAAACTTTTTGTAACTTACAAATAAGCAGACAAATAAGCTGAAAAGATAGGCAGATTATACTCTTTTCTACACTAACTCTAACAAATGCTAAACTGATGAGCTACTTAGGACAAATACCCACAAGTAGATGAGAAATAAAGCAATAACAAAACAGACATTCACTAAACCTAAATAAGCATAAAAGTAAACTAAAATAAGCAAGGTAAATAGACAGAAATGCTAACAATAAGCAAATAAGCATGTTAGGCAAAATGGCAGACCTAGGAGCCTTGGGGACAGCTTTTTGTGCTTATTTTTAAGCTCAATAAGGGATCCCTAGGGCTAACAGCTTATACGGGCCTAAAGAGAGGCTTAAGGGCTATCTAAAAATGCAAGGAAAACACAAAACAAATAAGCTAGAAAAGGGCTAGGAAAAGTGGCAGTTTGCACCAGGGCAAACGATTAGTCTAATTTACAGAAAAAGGATAATGGATCAGGCCTCACATTAAGTAAGAAAACAAACTCAAAATCAAAATCTAAGTTGAAACATATTAAGAATGGCTCCTAATGAGCTTATATTCAAAAAAAAAAATTAGAAGCTAAAAGTAAATTAAAGCTGCTGATATTTGGTAATGAAAAAGAGACTTTTTAAGATAAAAAAATATCGACTAGACCTTGACAGGTTTTTGAAGACACAAGTAAAACCAAAAGGACTCTATTCTTACCTCACCCCCCACCCATCCCCCCCCACTCGCCACCCCACTACTCTATTAGACACTTAAAATGAACACAAAAACGACTTTTAAAAACAAGTTTTGAAGGATTAATCAAATAGATATACCAACTGATTTTTTAGGACACAGTTTTTGAACACACCCATTAAGAAAAACATGAAAATAATCTTAAAGACAAAAAAAACTTTAAAAACTGATTTAAAACACTCCAAAATTGCTTGCCAAAGTTAACCACACTGACCCAAATGTTTTTTTTATCCCAAAATGACCCGTTTGACCTACTATGCCAAACACCCCCTTAAGTTTGAAAATCAAATTTTGAGAAAGATTAAACAAGATTTGACTCAAGGGTTTTGAAAACAGGTGAGCACATACTAATTTAGAGCAAAAATAAGCAATAAGCTTGTAAGAATAAGCACTATAAAAAGTTAATAAGATCTAAGCAGTTTACAAGCAATTCAAGGCAGATTCAACAAAAACTTGAATAAAAGACATGTAAACACAAATTAAGACATAAAGCATAAAAACACATATAAATAAGCAAAATAAGCAGAAATAAGCACTAAATAAGCATTGCTACAGTAATTTAAGCAAAAAATGAAAAAAAAGAGAGTTAACCAAGGTCCTTAGCTTATGCTATGAAATAAGCTTTCAAAGCTTAAAAACAATCCTCATAGCCTCCCATGAGGCACTAAACCCAAGGCCATCTTTTATCAACCTTGCTTTTCTTGATTTTTTTGATATTTTTAATTTTTTGAGTTTTTAACAGAAAATGGAAAACAAGAGCTTATATAAACTTTTAAGAACTTAATAGCTTATATAAGAGCTCTTAAACAGTATATAAAACAATGTAGCTTAAATGACAATATATTTAAGAAAAACTGTAAATGACAATAATTTAAAAACAAGTAATTTTAAAAAATGAAAAATTTAATGCTAAATATTAAAATGACATAAAGAGTAAATTGCATTAAAAATGGTACAAATATTGGATTACAAGCTTTTGCCTTGAAACTCAAAAATTCGACCCCGAGTACAAATAAGCTATACTAAGGTATTTATACTAAAACCCTAATGCTTGAGTCATCTCTTGTTGTGGTTTTTGTTGTGTTGTCTTTGTGAGAGAGAGCGTCAAAATCATCTTGTCCCATTATCATTTGCTTGGTGCCCAATCAAATCAATCATGGCCCTTCCTATGATTGTTTCGTTTTCTCTTCCCAATGGATGGGTTTATGGATCGCCAGGCTGTCTTTGGTTGTTAGTAGGTTAGGGTGAAGTGTGAAAAACGATAGTTTAGTTGTGTGGAACATTAAACTAGGAGAAGTCAGGGATGGTGAATAGTTTAACTTGGTTTATTAAGGTTGGGAAAGGGTGTTAGGGGTTTAACTGAAGTAAAAGGTTTTAGGATAATTGGCAAAACCATCCCGGGGGGGTGGGTGCCAGTCCCCCAAGTTATATGTGTTGTTTTCATTTCAAGTCCTTGTGGTGAAAGTATTTAGGGACTTAGGCAGAAATGGTCCCTCGGGGTTATAAGTGTTATTGCATAAATAGTCCTTTGTGGGTTAACAGGCTATATAGGTTAGGGGTCCTCGGGCTAACTGGGGTCAAGGGAATTGGGCTTTCTTTTGGCAGGTTGGGCCCTGTTTTGTGTTATAAGGGGAAAATGGGCTTTTGGTTTAAACTTGGCTTATAAGTCTTTCAATCAATATACTAATTATGCGACGCTTGACCATTAAATGGGTACTGGTGGCCCATTAAGTATTCTTCGATCACGGCTTCGGTTTTGACTTTTGACTTTTCCAGGTTGACTTTGACTTTTGTTGACTATGGCTTCGATTTGACTTTGTCTTTTCACACTTTTCCATTCCGTGCTCGGTTTTGTCGTTTTTGACTTGATTTTTCGTTCTTTTATCGGATATCCGTTTCCTGCACAATATAAATGAAAACATACACATACAAAGTATTTTTGGTATGTTTTTAGTCATTTAAGTCCGGTTTTAATGGAAAGTGGTATGTATATTTAAGCACATACCAGTAGACCTTCAATGTAACGTTCCAACAACCGGTCGGTGTTGGGTACCATTTCAGGGCATAAGAGGATGAGTTCCTGGAAACGTTGATTATAGGCGGTAAGGTTTGTGCCTTTCACCTTTAAATTCTACAGTTCGTTTTCCATTTGCTTGACTTCATTTCGAGGACAGTACTTCCGGATGAACATAGCCTTGAAATCACTCCAAGGTGTTGGCATGATCTGATATCTGAGAGAAACAGAAGAGGGGTGGAAAACGAACAGTACCCGTTCCACCAAGTTAAAGCACTATCTAGCAGTGTGCTAGAAGCAAACTTAACTTTGTTTCTTTCTACAACGTTGCTAATCCCAAATTGAGATTCTAGTTTCTCAAACCATCGGGTTAAGCCTACAGCACCTTCAGTACCACGGAAGTTTTCATGCATGACTGCACATACTTCTTTGTAGTTGCATGCCTTATTCTGGGAAGAGTTGGATCCTAGGTTGGTCTCTTCTTGAGTGCTTGCAGCATGAGTCACAGACGGCAGCTGGAGTGCTTTCAGCTACCTCTTGTGGCAATGACTGGAATTTTTGAGCATCGAGTTTCAATTGCCACGAGTTGATGTCCACATGTTTGGTTGGTCGATACGGTTGACTGAAGGATTCTGGCGGACAAGTGGGGCGTCGTCCGGGTGCATTTTCAGATAAGAGAAACAATGGAAAAGACAGTTATGACATGACGAAAATTATATAACGTAAGATAGTCCCACGGTACTACAAATGGCATGTCTATTGAAATCAATACTGTTATTATTCGCAAACATGATACTCATTCCGAAGAGTAAGGGGATACAAGAGTTCACTAGTCGTGACAAACCCATAGCTTAGTGGTTGTACAAAAGACATAAAAAATGGGGCAAAAATACAACTAGTTGTTGTTAGGTATATTCGCTGGACCATTCCTACGAGTGCCGTATCATTCCTCTTCTGTCGTGCTTCCTCTTGAGCATTACTAGCACGATCCTCCGCATCCTCACACACTTGTCTAAGCTGAGTAACCAGTTCGTCCATAGATAGCGTGTCCAACGAACTTTCCTCAACTCGGGGCTTCACATCCCACAGTGTCTGGAAGGCTTCTAACTCCTCCAAATAGGCATTTGGGTAACGGTCCATGTCCTCGAGAATGGTATGCAATAAGTCCTCTAAAGTCGCGTCATGTACAGTCAAGGCCGGTCTCTCTTGAGATGTTGCAGCCATTTCTTTGTTTTACTTTAGTAAGCAACCGATCAACTCCGTCCATATCTCCGTCCCGTAGGCAGATAGTGCATCTTTTTTCTCCGGGTGTGTTCCGTTTTCAGCACTCATCCCTGCTGGTAAGCCAGTCCATCAATAATGTGGATGAAGGTGAGGGAGTGAGTAACATGGAAATGTCGGCTACACATGATCAAGTTATAATCAACAGATAATAGTAGAAAATTCTTCTACGTTCAGCAAGATTTGGCTCAATGGGTAAACAACACACTGAGCGTACGTTTGCTAGTTGAGGAAATGGAATAACGGATGGCAAAAAAATGTAATCCTAGGTAGGACGTCTCTTATGATACACCCTAAGGGGATTGTGAGCGGGAGTCAGGGAGTTATCAGGGGTGTTATCGGTGTGTCTCAATTCATCTAGTTTCGACATTCGCTGAGACAATAAAAATATGGAAATAAGGATATAGCATTTTTCAAAATACGCATAGTTAAGTTTGTTTAATACACATGTAACCCATATTACGTATATGTATCTCATATATGTCTATTTCACATGTATCCCATTTTAATATATATGTACTCCTTTGATTGTTGCTTCCTATGTACCGCCAATTGAACATAGGGGTCCTCACCAGCAATGCCAGACAGATAAAAGCATAATGAAAGCAATGTTTAATCACATAATAGTTAAGGTACTAGTGCTACCTAATGCAACTTAGTTCTCTATAACTCAGAACTCTGATACCAATCTGTCACACCCCCAAAATATCAGAGTATAATGGCATTCGAGGGCGTGTGACTTCATGAATATCATGCTTCTAAGCAATACAGAACGACCTCTATATGGGACGTTTAAGAAAATCAATCACTTGTATTAGGAAAATATAAATAGTTTAAACATTCTGCGAAAGCAATGAATATTATACGACATTGTTTTTAAGTAAGTAACTAATGATCTTTAATAACTGGAAATGGACTGCACATGGCAATGAGACTTCACATAGCAACTTCGTGTCTTAATACTTGAGAAAAACATTGCAAAAGTGTAACAACAAAAGTTGGTGAGTTCATAAGTTTGGTTTAAGCAGAAATGTTTAATGTTTATGAACCACAAGATTTTATCTACATATGACAATATAACAGATGCAAAGTCATATAAATTTCATTCTATCGTCAAGCTCATGAACAACGAAGCATTAACATATACCAACAATAATGAATGCCCTTGCAGTTGTCCCAAACCCGGGACATCCCGTAATTTGTACTCAAATAAAACTGTAATCGCTTGACTAATTTCAGTCCCAAGTCAACATGGCAGTCAATCCCGATAGATTAAATCCATAACATAATCGCGCTTACAAGACATTAACGGTTCATGAAAAATCGGCAAATAACAAACTTTGGTTTAAATCGACTTATACCAATCCAGTAATGTAATATTGTACTTGTGTTTCACAAGTTTAAAATAAGCAATGTTCTCGACCCCGAAAACAATAGATCGGGGCTATGGTAAACTTACCTTGGTCAATTAATCGCCTTGAAATGGGGAAATTGGATCTATACACGTCAAATAGTGACTCGGTCAAACACCTAAGTAATTACGATAAATCTGAGTTTACATTCTAAGAACTCAATATATGAATTATCCAACTTATTCATCCAATAATAAAATATCGCTTTATGTTTTCATATCGTTGATTAGACCGTTGGCTCTAGGGATGATACATGACTACACACATATAAGTATTTATACTCAATTTGATGAAATAATTTGCATACTTTAAATCAAACATGGTCCCATTGTTTAAAATAATACAATTATATGTTTTAAAAAAAGATAACTTTTATTTACCACATATAGAGTTATTTATATAAATTTATCTTGGCTTATTGTACCTACTTTATAGTCGTCACTTAAATCTTCGTCTAAATAGCCCATTTTATATATAGCAGTTTATTTGAATAACGTCTAAAATAATTTTTTGTAAAAATTATTTACTTGTATTAATATCTTACGTTTCAACGTTTACTATTAAATCTATGGCATTTTAAAATCAAGTTTTTTGAAACCCCTCCCGAAATAGACTTTTAGTTTATTTTTTTAGTGTGTCAACTAGGTTATATAATACGAAACAAGTGTTATTTTACTCTTTAAAAGTTTGGTTTTATCGTAACTAATTCTAAGCCATTAAAAGTAATATACCATTTCTAGTGGTCCCAATTAAATATTTGTGGAAATGCCTTCTAGACTCTACACGCATGAATTACATATACTAAAGTAAGGTCTACTAATCCATTGCAAAAGTGAGGAACAAGTTAAAACAAGAACATAACATTTTCATACTCTACTAGTATGACACATCCCAGGAATAGCATGCATGCAAATTTATGTCACAATGCATTCTTTCTTTCACATGTTAGGCTACTAATTATAGCACCAAGTTTTTGTTATTTTAATGTAGCTATAAATAAGTTGGTTTTTATTACCTAGCTTTCTATTCTACATGCAGCAAGATATCAGCCAAATAGTTAAAAGGTATGCCATCATTTTTGGACAGGGTCAGTCCTTTGGTTCAAACCATGAAGGTAGCGCGGGGCCAAGTTCAGCCACACCAAGGAGGGTGCTATTTGGCTGCCCAACATGGGTTATCCCCGGTAGTTTCAAAGTGCCCAAAGGGTGCATTTGTCGCATGGCACAGCCCTCTAGTACGAGACCACTAGGCCACGCGCACACGTCACCGAGCAGCAGCAACAGTGGCAAGCATGCCCAAACGGTCGCACGCTTAGCTCAAGCATGGCAACAGTGGCAGCAGCTACCTGTGCAAGCCTAGCATTCAATGGCGACGTGGCTTGATAAGTCCAACAGGTCGGGTACGGTATGGCTAACAAACGAGCAGCCCCCTTCAGCTCACAATGGGTACAGATCCAATGGCGAGGCTATTACCACGGACGAGGTAGCAGCCTGGTATGTGTTTAATTACACATGCCATTTTCCATTAAAAACGGACTTAAAAGACTAAAAACGTACCAAAAATACATTGTATTTGTATGTTTGCATTTGTATTGTGCAGGAACGAATATTCAAGAAAAGGACAAAAAGAAAGCCAAAAACAAACAAAACCGAGCACGGAATGGAAAAGACAAAGTCAAATCAAAGTCAAAAGTCAACCAAGTGAAGAAAATACAACTTAAGGGACTAAAACTGCCAAACCTCAAAGTGTATTACAAGAGTTAAAAGACAAGGGTTGAAATTGCAAACCGGGTGAAGTTTGTTATAAGAAATGAGGGGCCAAAGCTGCCAACCTCCCCAAACTTCATTTTTCCCGCCCAAACAAAACCCAGGTACAGCTAGGGATGTCGTCCCATACTTCTACCCTGCAAAACCACTCAACACCCTAGATAAATCATTTCAACCACTCCTCTATCAACCCCCCCCCCCCCAGCGAATAAGGCCAAGTTGGTCGAAATTCCTTCACCATTCCCAGTGTTTTTCACTGCTTAAGATGACTGCGCAAAGAAGCACAACAAAAATTGAAGGCTGGGATTTGTTTTAGAATTGCCTCACACAACAAGCACACTTGGTTTTTGTCTCTACAAAGAAACACAGAAGAAAGAAGAGAAGAGAGTGCAAGAAACCAAGACCTTAATTCATTTTAGTATAAATAGGGCCATTGTAACCCAAAAGAGGGGAGTTTTTTAGTTTTTAATCTTAGAATATCTTAGCTTATTTTCAGTTTGTTTTAAGTCATTTACAGCTTCTACTTTCAGCTTTGTAACATTTTCAAGTTTTAATGCAAATTTGAGGTGTTAAGTCAATTTACAATTCAGATGTTAAGTTTCCTTAATTTGTTGGTTTTTGTGTATCAAAAGCTCTCAACACAGCTTGTTTATAAACTGCTTTAATTAAGTAAACAAAAAAAAAAGGGTAAGTAGTTAAGAGAAAATTGCAAAAATTACTCTCAAATACACCACAGCTTATTTTATGGATGATAAGCCAGTTTTGGATGGGCTTATGGACACTACTAGCTTGTTTTATACAAGCTAGAGCTTGTAGATTCTTGGTTTAGCCCTGTTTTGAGCAAGGGTGTTGTAAGTCTCTTTTTTTTCTTACTTTTCTTATTTGCTATAAAACTGCTTATTGGTGCCTATTTGTTACTTATGTTTACTTATTGATTTTATCCGAATGTTTAAGTGCTTATCTTACTTAGTTGTTAGTTTAAAAGTGAGTAGAGCAACTTTCCTATCGTTAGTACTGTTTAGTTCATATAATAAAACTGTTAGTTTTGAGTTAACTACTGATAGATTAATTATAGCTTAAAAAAGTGCTTAACATCACTGATTGAAATCTATTCATAAGTGCCTTATTTTGTCATTTGATAATCTGTTTTTAACAATTAGGATCAAATCAGTTTGAATAAAATGACTTTTGAAAATTTTAAGGGGTTTTTAAAGCTAGCGGTACTAACTTTGAACTAGCGGTACTAACTTTTAAAGCTAGCGGTACTAACTCCAGGTTAGTACCGGTAGTTCACCAATTTTTGATCTCACTTTTGATAAGCCAGTTCTGGACGGGCTTATAGACACCACTAGCTTGTTTTATGCAAGCTAAAGCTTGTAGATTCATTGGTTGACCCTGTTTTGAGCAAGGGTGTTGTAAGTTTCTCTTTCTCTTATTTCTCTTAGTTACTGCAGAACTGCTTATAGTGCTTATTTGTTACTTATAATTGCTTATTTATGCTTAATCATAATGTCTAGTGCCTGTTTTGCTTAATTGTTAGTTTGAAAATAGTTTGTGTCACTTTCTTAGTTAGTACTGTTAGTTCATTTAATAAAACTGTTAGTTTTGAGTTAACACTGTTAGAAAAATTCAGCTTATTTAAGTGCTTATTCTTAATTAAAGTCTGCTTTTAAGTATCTTATTTTGTTATTGTTAGGATCAAATCAGCTTAAAATAAAAAGAAAAATGATTTGTGAAAACTTTAAGGGGTATTTTAAAACTAGCAGTACTAACCCATAGTTAGTACTGCTAGTTCACTTTTGGAACTTTAAAACTAGCAGTACTAACTTAAAGCTACCAGTACTAACTCCAAGTTAGTACTGTTAGTTAAAACTGTTAGTACTGGTGGTTCATTTTAGCTTATCAGCTTATTGTTTCTGCTTATTTAATAATTGCTTAGCTTTTTAGAGTAGATTAAACCATTTTCCTTTACTGTCTTTAGGAGTAAGCTTATTTAAAGCTTATTTTCCTTTTCAAAGTATTTTCAATAGTTTATCAGTTTGTAGCTTTTAGCTCGTTGCCATTTTTAGCTTATTCTAGTTGCTTATTCTTATGCCTGAGTGCTTATTAGGGTTAGTTAAATATCTGTTTTAGCTTATTTGCTTATTTCTTGTTTCATTGTGTTTTGTTAAAGCTAGCAGTACTAACTCCAAGTTAGTACTGATAGTTAATACTGTTAGTACTGTTGTTAGTACTGCTGAGTTTTTCTTGCTTAATTTAGCTTAATTGCTTTTTGAATTTGCTTATTTAGAGTTAGTTTAGCTTATTTGGTTTGTCTTAAGCTTATTTGAGCTTATTTGTGTCTTAGTGTAAAAGTTTTAAGTGTTTTTCCCATTCCTAGCTTTTATTCTTGTTCCAGCTTATTTTCTTTGCTTATTTTTATGTGCATTTGCTTATTAGTGTTAGTACCCAATCATTCCTTGTCATATTCAAGCAACCAATTACCAATTCGTCTTTCGATTTTCCATTCTAGCCTCGTTGGGACATAACGACCCGGGAACACTCTATACTGCTTCCGGTTTCATTGGTCTCGCGGATTCTAATCCTTTTTGTGTATTTATATTTAATGGTACATAATAAGGGGTGAGAACGAGCGAGTCAGAGAGATGGATGAGCCGATGGTAGACCCAGAGTTTGACGAGGAGGTTATGGAGGATGAGGTTGGTGATGTTGTGGATCCGCCTAACCCGAGCACCTACGAGGTTGGAGGTCCATCTACGGCTATCGCAGCTCAGCCTCAGGTGATTGATGACTTATATAGAGAGATGGATAAGCTGAGAGGTAGATAGGGAGCATTGGAGAGGATGATAGTGGAGGTGAGTGATATTGAGGCGACTAACAGCATTGCCATTGGGGAGACTCACCCTAGAGTGACTGCTTTATAGGAGCAGGTGCAGGCAATGCAGGAGGTCCTGAAAGGGTACAACAGGCTAGGGGTTGTACTTTCTCGAGTTTCATGAAATGTGGTCCTACCCAATTTCATGGTAAGGAAGGGGCTATCGAACTTTGTCATTGGTTCGAGAAGATGGAATGTACTTTTGGGATCAGCGAATGCGCTGAAAGGAACAAAGTCAAGTTTGCTGCTGCTACCCTT
>BQNB010174930.1:1019-13212 GCA_026074375.1 Tanacetum coccineum
AACATTTGGAGACACTTACGGGATGTTGTCGCACCCATTTGCAGATATTCGTCCAGAGCATCGGGAACGGCTCCGTATCAATGATGAAATACCAACTCTTCCCGTACAATCATTTGATTGTTGAAAAAAAGGGGAATAATTGATTACCTCTCAAACAATTTGTGTAAATAGTTTTCGGCTCATTCTAAACCGCGTACGGAATGTTGCTTCGTCATACTGTGGGTGTTCGGAGAAGTAAGCCACCACTAAATGATTATGAGCACCGTAACAATCCCTTTCTACTGGGGTTCGTTGGATTTTTGGCTTTGCCGCTTCATATGCCGCTTGACAGGCCTCCATAAGAATAGCAAGCTCACTATTAATTTCATCTTCGTCGTCCGAAGAGTTATAAAAAAATAGATCTTAAGACATTATTTAGATTAAATGTATAAAAATGTATAGAGAGAATTTGTTTGAATGTGTATAGAGAATAGTGGTTTGAATTTGTGAAAAACAATAGCGAAATGAGTTTGGTATTTATAGTGTTAAATTATTTAAATTTTAAAAGTTAAAAAGGATTTTTTATATTAAATGAGAGTTAACGTTGGAATTTTTGTCAAATACTTGCACACGACAATGGTCGTTCTCTCAACCTTCATCCTAGCTCGACCGACGGCGACCGATTGATGTGCTATAGTGCCGACCACCAGCGACCTTGGTCGACCGAATGGGTCGACCGAACCATAGTGCAAAACCTAAATTGTATCACTCTGCAAACTTTTACTATTCATTTTATATTTTTGTTTTTATCCTCATTTATTGTTTATCTTCCGCTTTGATGCTTAATTTATGTTAAACTATAATTACTTTATAATTTCACCTCTAAAACTTAACCTTTCATATAATTTTATTTCGGGGTTTTTTTACCTTATGTCTTTGAATGATCATGAGTTATTGAGTGGTCCCTATTGTCATTCAGCATTAAACTTCATAACCACTAACTGATCATTAAAAATATTACACGTATGCAGTAGAACCTTCTTTAACTTGTGCCCTTGAAGTACACGTTAAAAAAATAGTTTTATTTTTTATTCATGGGGTGTTTGTTTAAGCTTATATGTGGCTTATGAGCTTATTTGTTTTTTCGGCTTATATTTCATAAGCCATTATTTTTCGGCTTATTTTGAAATCTTTGGGCTTACATAATTTTATTATGATGTGATAAACTTATATAAGCCTACAAGATTCAAAATAAGCAAGAAAATTAAAGCTTATTAATATAAATCGAAATCAAATAAGCTCATGAGCCACATATAAGCACCCCCTCAAACTTATACAAATGAGAATTTCACGCATGACATATGTATATTCTCATGGGGGCGGAGCCAGGATTTTCAGTTATGGGAGGCTGGTAGTGCTTAATGCAGAAAGTTATAATGATAAGGGGGGCTCAATGTAAAAAACTAGTAGAAAAGCGGCTTGCAATATAGATAATTAATGAATAAAATAGGCTGATTAGGGGAGGCTCAACACCCACTAGTCCCCTTACTAGCTCCGCCCCTGGCAACACGTACACGCGGACAAGAAATACTTGTTCTAACAATTTGACAAAAGAATGAAGAACTACATATCGACAAAGATAAAGTTTTAGGCTGGATGGAATAAAGCTAAGAGTCACCACAAAAAGTACAAGTCATCATAGTGACTTCTATGCCCTCCTTTTAAGTCGCGCGTGACTTAGGTGGTGTTTGTTTTTAAAAAAATACCTCTTAACAGCCTCTTAATCTGTCTCATTCAGACGCGGTCAGACATTTTGGTCATTCAGTGCGTTTGTTTTTTTATTTTCGTTCAGATGCGGTGCTGAAACCTCTTACCCAACAAGATGAGGAGGGGGTGTCTTACTACATCTTAATGTGTTCTAACTTTTTATTTCTTTTCTTTCTTTCTTTCTTTCTTTTAGCTTTTTTACTTAATTTTTTTTCTATGATTCCCTTTTTTTATTTTATATTATATATTTTTTCGTCTTTTTCTTTCGTATTAATAATACGTTTAGAGAGAATTATGTCGCTATTTTTTTAAAAATAAAAAATATTAAATATGATAATATGATGATTATAAAAATTCTCAAACCTAATATAAGAGCATTTCAACCAATATAATAATATATAACTAATTTTTTCAATCAAATAGTAGCATGCATATTTTGAGTATTAAATTGAATTTTTTCTTTCAAAAATATTTTAATTGTTACATGACAATGTTAAATATATTTTAAAATATTCGACTTTTTTCATAATTTTATCATCATAAATTAATTGACATTGATAGTTTTAAGAAGTGGCGAAGATGTTTAACAACATGAGAATATAACATACCAACAATATATGATTAATTTACGAGATTAAAGGCGACACAATATCTTTGAATGTTTTGTTTTAACAAACTATTTATTTTTAATGTTACTCAGGTTGTGTTAGTTCAATGACTCATTGTGATATTTAATCGTTTTAATTATATATTTATGTATCATACGATTGGAAAACTGTTTATATATTAATATCATTTACACATTTTTATACCAAAAATCAAACAATTATATTTAATCCAGTTTCAGAATTTACGCCTCAGATTCAGATTCAGATGTGCGAGTCAGATTCAGATTCAGAGCCTCTTAATAAACAAACAGCACCTTAGTGTTTAAGAGGCGAACCACTCACCTCCGGTGAGTGGTAACAAAGTGGACCCATTTTATTTTTTTAATTTATTTTATTTGGTTTGTGAGTGTGTGTGTATTTAGTGGGGTATATTTTATATAAAGTGTGTATTTTAATAAAAGGTGAGTTTAGTTGAAAGGTGAGTTGTTATTACGGTTGAAAGGTGAGTGATAAAGTTGGAGAGAGAAAACTGACGTGGCGTTGAAGTGTAAGGTGACTTTGGTCTTGTTACTCCATCCAGCCTTAGTTTAGTACATCAAATGTGAAGATTCCGGTTTGTTCAGTCTGCGAGGAAGATGTTTGCCACATCTTCTTCCGTTGTGATTTGGCTCAGCTTGTTCTTCGTCGCAATATGAGATGGTGGGGCTTAGTCTCCTCATTGCGATGGTATCCGTCTTCAAGAGTGGCTCGTCAATATGTTCCCATCAAAGTAAACGTGCTTGCATGGAAAGTTAAACAAGATGCCTTACCAACGAGATTTAATTTATCAAGACGCGGTATGCCAATAAACATCATTGCTTGCCCTATCTGTGATCATGGAGCCGAGTCTAGTAGCCACCTATTTTTCGCTTGCCCCTTAGCTACTCAACTCGGATGCAAAATCTCTTTATGGTGGAACCTCCCGTATGCTGATATTGTTTCATATCCTGAATGGCTCTCTTGGATTGGCTCATTGCGCATTTCTCTCAAGAGCAAAATTATTCTGGAAGGTGTTTTTTATGTTATGTGGTGGCTCCTCTGGAATTACCGGAATATGCTCCTTTTTTATGCCAGAAAACCATCGAAGGCGAAGATTTTTGACGATATTGTTTCTAAGTCGTTTTATTGGTGTAAGTTTCGTTGTAAAGCCTCCTTCGGTATGAATGATTGGCTAAAAAATCCTTACCTTGTAATTTTGTAATTCTAGCTCCTTGCTAGCTTTTTTAATAATATTCCGTTGTTCAAAAAAAAAATCGTCTCTCAGACCAATCATGGTTTGGATATGTTTATCACTTTATGGATCGTATTTTAAGAGGTGGAATTTAGTCATCTACAAATTACTTTTGTTTAGCTGAATTTAGACATATATGGAGTTATTTTTGTGATCCACATAATAATCCATGAGGGTAAAAGTTAACTAAATTCTACAAAGTACTTTGTTTAGCTGAATTCAGACATATGAAGTTATTTTTGTTTTTTTTGTTTAAACGCAATTTATAAAGACTCTAGCAAAGCTAGAGAAAAGAAGAGCAACAAGTTATAATAAGAGATTACATGCCATTCTCGGATTTTGAATCCAATCAATCCATAATGGAATTGATTTATTAAGCCTATGCCTAATCCAAGAATAAGAGAAAACCTTGATTTCTTCTTCTAAGATGTCTTTTCGAGGAGGCTTTAAATCAAAACATAACCGATTTCGATATCGCCAAATAACCCATATGGTTGTTTGAATGACTACATCTAGGCATAATTTTAACCTTTTACTTAGATTTGTCGAGTCTCCCCATGCTATTAGATCCAACAAGGGCTTGGGATAATCACTAAATCCCCACCAAGATGAAATCTTCTTCCAAAGCGACTTTGCCAAAAAACAAGTATGAAAATAAAAAAAGTATTTTTGTGATCCACATAATAACTCCATGAGGCGAAAAGTTAACTCAAAGTCATTGGATGAAAATAAAAAAAAAGTATTTTTGTCTGTCGTATATGAGTGATTCATCAACCAAGATGTTGTCGATTCAAATCTCATTAAGAACGTCGTTGTTTATGAGATGTTTGGTGTAAGTTGTAAAATCTGAAGTTAGAAAAAACAACTATTTGATGGGTGTATAGTAAACTGCTAATAATAAAACTTGGGGTGTTTAATTTAGTTGAAAATGACAATTGACCTAGCCACTTTCGTATGACTTTCGTTCCTGTGTTTATAACTTGCATGTGATGTGTTTTGTTTGTGGATACATGTCATTGGACATACGTCATAGTGGCAACTCTTTACTTTTCAAGTTTAATATTTTCGGTCACGGAGGTTTTATTGATAAACAACACAAAAACTGGAGAATCCGAACGATATGCATGTCAAAACCACTACCTACCCAAAACAAGACTTGAAACAACAAAACCCCGAGTACAATTACCAGGGTACTAACCTACTGAACAAGCAAAACGAATAACCCAAAAACCTTCATAATCGCAACTGTGATAAGCTGATAACCAAGGCAAAACAAAAAATAAATGCAAACAAACAAACTAACTAACAGTTCATGAAGACTCAATAGAGACCAAAACATAACAACGAACTACAGTTGATTGCGAGAAACTTAAGAAGAAACTCAGCTACTCTCGTGAAGCTTTCTTTTTCTCTTTTTCTAAAGGATAAACATATTTTTCGACATTTTGATCGACCGAATCATAAATTATCAACACAAGCAAGCAACAAATAAATATATAATAGTATATATTGCATCCGCTAAAGGACGCAATTTCTTTCAGAAATAATTAAAAAAAAACATTTCATGCTTGATTTTACATCGTAATCTCTTTGAATAATTTAATAGCATCCCTAATGATATAGCATATTGCATTTGATAAACACTAAAAATGGATCTTGGATACAAGGTCTCAGTTAGAATAAAGATATTTTCTTTTTATAAAAGAAAGAGAAATTTACAGAAACAACCAAATTGAAATTCAAGTTTGTTGTATTGACCCTGACACAAGAGCTTTACCAAAACAACCATGTTGATCGCGTGATTTGGGCAGTGGAAAACTCGAACAACACGTGTCAACTTTTTAGGCATTTGACGAAAAAAAAAAATTAAAGTTGATCGCGCAATGTAGGGGGTGGAGAACATTTTTTTATAATTTTTTTTTTCTTGTGTCAGTCATCACGCAAAGTTTATGGTGGAGAACTTTTTTTTTTATAATTTTTTTTTCTTCATTTTTGTAGAAGTTTAAAATTTAGTTTTTGGTTTTATTAGGGTTTGGAAATTTTTTGCAAAATATCGACATCGGTAATGTTTGAGAACGTTTTACGCTATTGATGAGGTCTACAAAGTGAACCAAAACTTGTTCCGAAAATAATTTTTTATGCATAATAAATGATGTTGCAATGTGTGTAAGTTGGGGTTATTTAAATTTTTGTTTTTATCAGCTCAAAATGTAAAACGCAATAACTAATTTTTTTTTAAAATCAGCGAAATTCATTAATAGCATTACAACACGAGATTACATTGCCAACCTTATTTAGAGGATTTAAAAAACTTTAAAACAACAACAAACAACTACAAAGATGGTTAGCAAAATGGTGTTAAGTAGCCATCATTTTACATGTCTCTGTAGTTCGTCATCAATTGTCTTTTCTCTTCCATACTCCTTAGCAACTCATCTCTAACACTTTTCAAGTATACACACTTCTTCATGTCCGCCCCTGTCATGCATCCAAGGGCGTACTTACCATAGTCAATTAGTTGGTGATCGTGCAAAACCATTAGATTGTTAATTTCCACCCTACGATCCGTAAACCTATCAGCAAAACGATGCATCAAGGATAAAATTTGTTCCTCCAAAATAGCTTCTTCATCAAGTGCTTCTTGTAGTTTCATAAGGACATTTAACCTAACATTTTCTGGGTTAGAAGCCATGGTAGAAAATGAGAAGATAGAATTAATAATTTATGTGAATGAAAAATTAGTTTGAGTATAAGAGTCCTCAAGTTATGTCTTTATATATAAGCCTATAATTGAATGATATTTGCAGTGAATTGTCAATCAATGTCAGAAAAAGTTAATGACTTGTCAGATATTGTCATAAATCGCGTGATATTTTTAGTGATAAAAAATAATGTCGTTGAGTTGTCTTATCAGTTGCAGTACAATAATATATTTGCAGTGAACTGTCATTCAATGTATGAAAAAGCCTATGATTTGTCAATTCATGTCATAAATCGCGCGACTTTTTTAGCGATAAACAACAGTGTCATTGAGTTGTCTTATCACTTTGACTAAAAAATAAAAAATTTCAGGGACTAATCATTTATGATATCTTGTAAGTTTGTAGTGATAAATAAGCTTGTCATTAATTAGTCTTATCTGATTTAGTAAAAAAATATCAAATGATATTTGAAGTTCCTTTTTAGCATTGTAAGCATAATTTACACTTTAAACTTCTTATTATTGTTGTCTTTGATGAGCTATTCAAATAAATCGTACAAACAAGAATCTTGATTCATATGATCCATTGAATACAATACATAGTAGAAAAAAACCACACCTGATCTAGTACATTGGCAACCTTATTATTCTGACTTAAAACAAACAACAACAAACAAGAACACAAATGGTTGGCTAGGTGTTGTTAAACAACATGATTCGACAATCTATATTGCCCTGTAATTGTTAATGAAGTTTTGCTTTTCAGCAATGCTTCTCAACAATTCTTGTCTTGCTCTGATTAAGTTGTTTGTTGTACGTATATCCGCTTCATGGGTCATTAGTAGAGCATGTAATCCGTAGCTATTAAGGCTCATTGTAAGCATATTCTGCAACATTGTAATTTGTATCTCACGGATACGCATTTGTTCAGAATAACGAGTTAAGTTGCCCAACATTGTATTCGCTAGTGTGGCCTCGGCTTCAAGCTCCCTTTGCAGGTTGGAAACAATTGTTTTACGTGCATCATTTGCAGAATCAGCCATAGACTTTGTTAGTAGTAAGAAAAAGTGTGTGTGTGTGCGTGTTTTGATTGTATATGTAAAGCTAGTTGATATAGAGGAAATAGTTTGGCTAGTATCTATCAATAGCTTGATATGAATGGATGTACTGTCAGATGTTGTCATAGATATCGTACATTTAAAAGAGATCATAGACAATTTAATGGACTAGTCTTTATCAACTATAATACTTAATTATTGAATACATAGAAAGAAAGTAGAAACATAATGTCTACACTGAAAAGACATTGGTAATAGATATTGAGTTACATAAACATTAGTACATATGTTTATTTAAATCTTGATGTTGAACTGCTTTGGTTGCCTCAATTTTCTTTTTTCGTTTCTGCATTTGATGTAGATAGCTGAGTGATAAGATCTATCTTTGGACATGATAACTTGGTTTCCTCGTCTTCGAAGTGTTCTTGTTCCGCCCATTCAACCATTTGATTGAAAGTGTAATCATTTTGTGTTACCTCCCTTTTATTGTCTTCACTGTCACTTGTGTAGTTGGTTATGACATGTTTCATCATTTCTGCCAAGCTAGCATTTGGGAAAATATATTTGGCAATAAAAAAATCGACACCTAGGTGGTCAATGTAAATTTGCAAGTTGTAATGCGCTGAAGATATATCAAACATGACATGCATATCATAGTTGTTTCTAAGTTTGATGGTTATTGAAAATCCATTATGTGGTATTTTATAATAAAGAGCATGGATGTTAGTACCCAAAATATTAGACAAATATTGTTTCAGCTCTTCTAGTTTCATTCTTGGAATGTTGATGTTCATTGTTCCACCGTTGATGTACGTTGTGTCTTTTGTGTTATCGAGGACCAACTGACCATTATTGTGAACCACAAAATTGAAATTGTTTTGCATATATGGTGTGGTAGGTATTGTTTTATTAATAAATCCTAGATCACCAAGAAGTTCATAGTAATCGAACTTTTTGTTTTTTTGTTTTTGCATTTGATGTAGATAAGTGAGTGTTTCTTCTAGTTTTTTTAGTGGCTTCTGAAATGATACCTGCAAATGCTTCCTCCAATGACCCATCGTTTGGAATCAGCACCGTGCTTAGATCTATTTGATGATGAGAGACGAAAAGCTGGATCTTACCAGCAACTTTTGCAATGTCGTACATAACATTTGTATCATAATCATTCTTAATTTGTTTCAAACCTGACAATGTGTTGTTTGGTGGCAACGTGTAATACACAGTAGTGAACCGTCTTGATATTTTTCTTGTAAGATGGCTAATCATTTCTGAAAAATCTGTTGGTAGAAGGTTTATATTGAGTATTGAACCATTTTGATAGGTTAGCGGGTTAAGTTTAAAATCGCCGTTGTGATGTACCGCGAACTCGAAAGTAGTATTGTTAGACGTCGACATTTTTTGAAAGAAAAAACTTTGAATTGAAATTTTATTTGTCAATCTTTTTGGTTGTATACATGTATATATATACTATTTTTTAGTGCAAAGTTGATACGTCATGTTGTTGTCAGAAATGATATGTCTTTTCGTTGTCTGAATAAAGCATTTTATTGAGTTGTCACTTCAATGCTTATTGTTACAGCCTACTTCAAGAAAATTTGATGAAAAAAGTAAATTAGAATACAACAACACAATCAAAATTGTTACAAACCAAATGAGTTAAACCAACTATTTGAAGCATGATTGTCTAGATCATCTAGATGCTGAGATGCTTGGTTTTGAGATTCGTATTGTTCATACATTTGTGCTGACTGCTGAGATGAATGATGGTTGTTCATATCTTGGAATTTGTTGTTCATGTTGTGTTTGTATGTTTATAGGTGGGTCAAAGATAAATGGTTTTTTGCAATTATCACGTCTGTGTCCTGCTTGTTTGCATCTCGTACAATGTATAAGTCTAGGCTCCTCACCTTTTGATTTTATTCGCTTTGTATTTTTTGGACGACCCGGTTGTGGGTTGTCCATCCTAGGAGGTATTGAATAGTCAAATCCATAACAGGATTGTCAGATAATGTCATAAATCGCTACAAAAAATAAGTGATGAAAGAAATGTCATTGTCTTGTCAAATCAATGTTTTAGTACAGTTATTGAATAGTCAAATCCATAACAGGATTGTCAGATAATGTCATAAATCGCTACAAAAAATAAGTGATGAAAGAAAACCATCACAACAGAACAAAAAAAATTAAACGCAGTAACCAATTAAAAAAATTATATCTCGTAGTTGCTCAAATCCATCTTATAAACGCAGTAACAAACTAAAATCTTCAAACGACCGTCGGAGCAAAACCAACAACAAAACAACACAAGAATAACAAATTTAATTAAGTTCGATACGTTCACTGATGTTTGCTTTTTCAATGCAACCAGAAAGTTTTACATTCACATTCAAGTGCTTTCATTTAAATGAGATCAGTATAATATGAAAACAACAATCATAAAGATAAAAATGACATTTCATTGCATACATAACTCTTTTCCTTGCCATGCATAGGTCTAATATTTGCATTGAACGGTAAAATCATCAAAACCCTCTCAACTCAATATATTGCTCGATCAACTCAGGGAAAAAAATACTAAAAAAAGTTCTCAACCCCTATATTTGCTCGATCAACTCAAATTAGGACAAAAAAATTAAAAAAAAAGTTCTCAACTATTAATATATATATATATATATATATATATATATATATATATATATATATATATATATATATATATATATATATATTTTAAATTGGTAACTTTAATTCTGGAAGCGACACGTGTTGTTCGAGTTTTCAACTTAAATATAAGCGCGATCAACATGGTTATTTTGGAAAAAAAATTTTGTCAGGGTTGCAGCAAGAAATATTGATTTGAAATAGGTTGATTCGGTAATTTTCGCTAATAAAAACATTAGAGGTTCCTGATATGGTGTATCTGAAACACTTGTTTGTATGAGCCAATAATAAATACCAAACAATCCTTTTTATGTGCAGCAATCTATTAAAAAATGACAGAAATTAGTAAATCCCAGGCACTACTTTCATGTATCGGGGTGTTTGGAATTGGTTTAAAATATAAGAACTAGAACCTAAACACTCCCTTCAAGAAAATGACAGCACATACCAAATTCGACAACAGGCGTATATAATCTGAGGAATTCTAATATTAAAGAGACACATATCAAATTCGACCACAGGCTCAAACATAAGTCAGGCATAAAAACTTCTATCATAAAACATAGAGTAAATTGCAAAAATGGTCCTTTTAGATTGGCCAAATTGCAATTTAGTCCGTCAAATTTTGAAATTACAAAAAAGGTCCGTATTTTAGAGGTTTGGTTTCACTTTCGGTCCTTAGTCAAACTGAAATGACTAAAATACCTCTCTGTTCTTTTTTCTTAATTATTTTAAATAATATATTTATCTTTATCCTTTATCCATCCTCCATCTCTCTCTCCAAAATCATAACTATCTTCAAACAAAGAAATCGTATACTCTTATGCAATTTTTCATTTTATTTCACACTACCACCAGAATTCAATCTTCCCAAACAATATAATATCTTATTTCTATCCATTTCCCTTTCATAAGAATCAAAAACCTTTATTTAAACAATTCTTTGTTTCACTTTTTCATTCCAAACACAGATCTCAAGATACTCCTATTCTCATCTTTTTCATTTTGAATGATTCTTTATAGATCTCCCTCGAATTGCATGCCTTCTTAGCAAAATTAAAATTTTAATATCCTTTTCGAATAATCCTTTTAAAAAATCTGCAAAAATAGCTATTTAAAAATTTGCAAATCTCACTTTCGATTGATTCTTACCCTTTTTATACTCAAGATCCAGTTAATGTTTCTTTGAAACGAGTTTGATTCTTGATGTTCTTTATTTTTTTCTTCAAGATCAATGATGCTCTTATTCTATTGCAATTGAGACAATTACGCCCAACGAATTGGTTGGAATATTGGTATTGTATGATTGTAAAGTTGGTAATTGATAAAGTTGATTTTTGATTTGAGTTAAAATTTGAGGTTAGGGTTTTTAAATTTTGGGGATTTTTGGGTTTGATGAAGGGTGTTGTGTTTACTGGGTGGTGACAGACTGGTGGTTGATGGTGAAACTCCGTCGAATGTTGTGGCGGGCTGGTGGTTTGTGGGTGGTGGCGAACTGGTGGTTGTGGGTGGTGGCGGACCGGTGGTTTGTGGAAGAGTTTAGTGTTAAAGAATAATTAAGTGTCTAACTCATTGCAATTTTTAACTGATTGAATGGTGGTTTGTGGATTGGTGGGTTGTGAGTGGTGGCGGACCGGTGGACTGGTGGTTTGTGGATGAGGTTGAATTTAAATGGTGTGAAGATGTGTTTTTATAAACGTATTTTTTTAAAAAAGAAATTAAATGAAAAAATTAAAAAAGTAAACAGTAAGAAATTAAATGAGAAAAATAATATCAGGAAGAAGACAAGGGCATTTTAGTTATTTCAATTCAACGAATGACCAAAAGTGAAACCAAACCTTCAAAATACGGACGTTTTTTGCAATTTTGAAATTCGACGGACCAAATCTACAATTTGGCCAAACTAAAAGGACCATTTTTGCAATTTACTCTAAAACATATTCAAACTCGTATTAGTCCACCTCAGTTCTCAATTCCGGTCTCTAACAGGACAATTTCGCATAGGTCTACTACTAAACTTAGGAGTTGTGATGGTTACGTAGAGTATGGACTGATACATTTTAAACTACATTGAACTAGGGCTGGGACATTTTAGTATCGAGCTTCTCGAGCCATTTGTTATATATAATTGGAATGATGTCATTATGCA
>BQNB010174932.1:0-13211 GCA_026074375.1 Tanacetum coccineum
CGACATGTCGCCCGCGAAAAGTTTTATTAAAAATATTTTAAAAGTTTATTAAAAACATATAGTTTTTAATTATTTTAAAAGTGTATAATTTTTTATTAAAAATCTTTCATTAAAAAAATATAAAAAAAAGTTACTAAAATTTATACATCTTTTAATTTTTATAAAAGTTTATAATTTTTAATTTTTAATGAAAATCTATCCCGGGCGACAAGTCGCCCGGGAAACTCTTTATTAAAAATATTTTAAAAGTTTATTAAAAACATATAGTTTTTAATTATTTTAAAAGTGTATAACTTTTTTTATTAAAAATCTTTCATTAAAAAAAAAAAATTTACTAAAAATTATACATCTTTTAATTTTTATAAAAGTTTCTCAGCCTCACATTTTAATTGAACTACAACATTTTAATATTTATAAAAGTTTATAATTTTTAATAAATCTTTCCAAAGACTTTATTAAAAATATTTTAAAAGTTTATTAAAAACATATAGTTTTTAATTATTTTAAAAGGGTATAATTTTTTTTATTAAAAATATTTCATTAAAAAAATATAAAAAAAATTTACTAAAAATTATACATCTTTTAATTTTTATAAAAGTTTCTCAGCCTCACATTTTAATTGAACTACAACATTTTAATTTTTATATAAGTTTATAATTTTTGTCGCCCGGGAAAGTCTTTATTAAAAATATTTTAAAAGTTTATTAAAAATATATAGTTTTTAATTATTTTAAAAGTGTATAATTTTTTTATTAAAAATCTTCCATTAAAAAAATATAAAAAAAATTACTAAAAATTATACCTCTTTTAATTTTTATAAAAGTTTATAAAATATTTTAATTTTTATTAAAAATATTTTAATTTTTAATAAAAATCTTTCCCGGGCGACACGTCACCCGGGAATACCTTATTAAAAATTATACATCTTTTAATTTTTATAAAAGTTTATAATTTTTAATAAATCTTTCCCGGGCGACATGTCGCCTGGGAAAGCTTTTTATATTTGCTAAAAAGGCCCTCCAAAATTTTTGTTGTCACGCCAATTTGCGCTAAACGACAAAACTAGATCTTTCCCGGGTGACATGTCGCCCGGGAATGTCGCCTGGGAAATATCTGTCATCAAAAAGCAGATATGTGTTTCAGTTGTATAACACAAACGGGAAAACGTAAAAAAAAAATTTTTGGCGATTTTGCAGCAACACCACCACAAATCACCACCACAACTCACCACCTACTCTCACCACCACCTCCTCTCACCACCGCAGCTCACCACCACCACTCGATACCAAGTACACGAGCACACGACATGAGCACACGAGCACTAAATTATAATTCTTCCTCTTCCTCCTCTAAACATAATTCTTTCCTTAACCATTTAAATTATAATTCTACATCTTCTTTTTCTAAAGGTGGATCTTTGAGTCGAGTTATTCAAGGTTTTGATTTTTGATTTTGGTTAATAAAAGTTTGATAATTATAATAAATTATTATGATTGAACTTTATTGGTTTTTTTTGGCAGTGAGTCGGCCGAGACGAGTATAGCAGCCGAGTCAGCCGAGACAGCCTAGCCAAAAGTATGTTATAACTTTTTTTTTCTCCTTTTGGTATCCCCGGTGAGATGTCGTTGGGGAATGTTTATTGTGATTGATACTGTAAAATTCAAATCCAAACATTCCTTGACAGTGTAAAATGCAAATCTAAACACTCATTGACACTGTAAAACGTACATCCAAACACTCCTTATGCTGCCCAAATGATGAGACTGAATGGATATACTCCAGGCCAAGTATGTCAGCCCCCATTGACAAGTCGCTCAAGAGCATGCATAGAAAGGTAGACTTTATGATGAGTCTTTTCAGAAGCGACAACAAGTACGCGGATATGTTTAAGGATTTTGAGTCGGGAGCTGCTAGCTGGAGTGGCGGGTGTGGTGATGACGAGGAGAGTGGCGATGATGAGGATGACGACGGCGAGAGGTAGTTGTGTTATATATTATTAGTATGCTACATTGGTACTTTAGGTTCATGACATTTAAACACTTGTTCCCTATCCTATTATGTTAAATATTGACTTGTATAGCCTCGTTTATTACTAGGAAGCCCCATTTTGTAGACTTATTCGGATTTTAGACGATTAGCTTTATTATCTTTTGGTTTTGGTACAAGTTGTGATGTATTTGTATTGCGTTGATCCGTTTATTTTGTATTTGTGTTTTGGTACAAGTTGTGGTGAGTCTATACAGGTTTTGGTACATGTTTGTTATTTGGTAGATTTTTTCCGGAAAAATTCTGAAAAAAATCTGGAAAACGCCTTAAAAAAATGCAGACTTTTCCCCAACGACTTGTCGCTGGGGAAACTCGAAAATGGTATCCCCAGCGACATGTCACTGGGGAAAATGGTTCTTTAAATATTTTAAACACTTTCCCTAGCGACATGTCGCTGGGGATACTCCATAATTAAGTTAAGTCTTAATTAAACCCAAAGAATCCCCAGCGACATGTCGCTGGGGAAAGGTTTGCCACCGTGGCACAAATTGCTTGATTGAAAAACATGTGGGACCCACGTCTTCGCTGAGGATTATCGCTGGGGATTGTATCCCTGACTAGTATTCCCCAGCGACGATTCCCCAGCGACATGTCGCTGGGGATAGGTTTCCCCAGCGACATGTCGCTGGGGAAAACCCCGAAATGTCGCTGAGGAAAACCCCGATTGTTGTAGTGCCCTCAGCTCCCATAGGCCATATCCCCGAACTCTTCATGATGTGATGAATAAGCAAGGTACATACACTCCATCCTGCTCTATTCCTTTCATAATTCTGCTTTGAATAATCAGTTTTTATTTCCTTAGAAATGCAACTTCAAATGTTATATATCTCAACTTCTGGTTGTTGATAGGGTATGGTCAAGAGTTTTCAAAATGAAAGGGTCACCGTGAATTACAGTGCTAATCAAAATGGCTAATAAGTCGAATGCTACTAACTATTTATCAATCTCTAATATACCAAATAAACGATGAACTAGGTGTCTCTTTGGTTGCGTCATTTACAACTACCGTATAGAGATTTGTACAAGTCACTTGAATGAGTGTATTGCCATTCATATTGATTTGCAAATTTAATAAGTCACATATTAACAACAAAATTAGTTCTCTAGTCAGCTGCATCATGACTAAATGCAGAACTTTCATAAGCTAGGCCTCGCCGTAAAAATTAAGCTAGCCCCGCCTTAAAAAAGAATATATATGCTAGTATTGATGGTTTATTATAGTATATACTCGCACTTACAAATAGACGAATGAACCACTTGACTATTCGTCTATAAATGCATTCTATACGTGCTCTCCTTCCAAAAGATCTAGGGCGGTATTACCCCCAAAAAAAACAAATCGTCATGTTAAGTCGCTAACAAAATTTATGATATTGATTGGGTTTTTTTCTGCATTCTTCGTAGTGCTTGTTTGATACAGGGTAATAGCTGATTTTGGTCTTGCTCGCGAGATCGCATCTCAGCCACCATACATGGAGTATGTCTCAACACGCTGGTGAGTCTTATTCTTTCCTTTTATACATCTTATCATGACACTATAAGTTTATTTCTGTATTTAAACCTCATTATCACCTTCCTGCTACTTTTTTTATAAGTTACCGTAAATGTAAAATTTGCAGGTACCAGGCACCAGAAGTACTTATCCAGTTCCCAAAATATGGGCATGCTGTTGGTTAGTTGTTTTTTATAGTGACGTTATCTTACAGTGTTTTGTAGACCTAATTTGTTAATTTATATTAATTGCAGATGTGTTTTGTAGACCTAATTTGTTAATTTATATTAATTGCAGATTTATGGGCAATGGGAGCAATTATGGCCGGGTTATTTACTCTCCGTCCACTTTTTCCAGGGTCAAGGTATATATCATGTCCTTGATATTAGGTTTTTGTCTATCTTCTTCAGTATTTTCTCATGCATATAGTGAGGATTAATTCTCTTTAATTCTGTAGCATACAATTTTCGCATCTTTTATGCGGTCTTGGCGGCATTTGCATCTGAATGTGTTATGCTATTCATTTGCAATGAAGCGGATGAAATATACAATTTCATGTACTTTCTACAGGGATATGTAGTGGTTGAATTACTAAAATCATTTTCTTCTTGATTTTTTTTGCAGCATTTGGTTCTAACTAAGCTTCATCTTTTGTGTTGATTAAACCAGTTTTCGTACCTGGAAAAGACTATTGAGGATTATTATCTGATTATAATTAGATTTGGAGCTTTTGGTGACCGACTATTATGACAAGTGCTTTTGGTTAGAGCATTATTTTTATTTGATAAACCTTTCAAGACAATTTGTCTTGCTTGTTCTGTACATACTTTATAAGGTAATTTATGTTTTTATCATTTCAAAAATTAGCTAGAGTACCTTCACTAAGAATCAATACAATCGTTGTTCAAACTATAAGCTTCATAGATCGAGTTGTTTGTATATAAAAGTATCCATGGCTGTGATGATCACTTGGTGTGCAGCAACATGATCTCAACATGCACCTTTAACAAGTGTTGTAACTAAATGAGTTTATAACTAAAAAAAATTAATACATCACAAAAATCAAAATC
This sequence comes from Tanacetum coccineum, assembly GCA_026074375.1. Classification (NCBI taxonomy): domain Eukaryota; kingdom Viridiplantae; phylum Streptophyta; class Magnoliopsida; order Asterales; family Asteraceae; genus Tanacetum; species Tanacetum coccineum. The sequence continues at coordinate 4,609 of BQNB010174932.1, forward strand.
AGTAGTTGAGATGCAAAAGATGTGCAGTAGCAACAAACACAAAAAAAAACAAAAATTGCTACCACTACTATACACAAAAAAAGAGTAGTTGCGACTAGTTCCGAGTAGTGTTTCAGTTTTTTCTCTGGACTTGGTAATGGATGGCGGTTTCCGATGACCGTCGCGTCAAATGTTAATTATGAATAAGAAATATAAAAGTCATTAGGTAAATAAGAAAAAGTAGCTAATAATCATCACATGATTTGATTGTGTAAATAAATATAGGCTGTTGAAGGTTTCAACATTACATAGCATCCGTTTCTCTCCTTTTTTTAATAGTCGGCAATTGGAATAGTCGGCTTGCAATGTCAAGTCGGACACCCGGGTTATAAAAATAAAAAAACATTACATAGCATCCACTTAAAGTTTAGTTCCAAACGCTTCTCGGTGTGTAATGGTTGCTGCATTGGAGTTATAGAGGTATGGTTGTGGTTTTCCAGTGATGGAACTAGGGAACCATGTTTTTTTTACCAAAGACTTTCGTCGCAATGGTACCTATGTTGTGTGAAAAGTTCACAAATCTAAGTCCTGCTCAAGACATGTAAGATAGGTTTAGTGGAGTATGACATTAGTTGCTTTTAAAAAAATGTTCTATCAATGATGGTGTTGTTGGAGTTCTGAATTCCTACTAGTTGTGACTACAGCTCACATTGGTAGGATCCTTCTATTTTTTGCCGTGTGGCATCAAGTACCTTAATTATCAGCAGCATTATTCTTCAAAGCCTCAAGTTTAGCATTATGTCTAACTTCCATGGTGTATCGAGACGAGAATGAAAACTTCAGCAGTAGATGGTCAGACTTAACTGTACTATTTTTGTGTGAGATACTTATCAAGAAGACCGGTTAATGTTATTGTATTACTATGATGGTTTACTTACATGTAGATGAGAGTATTTGTAGAATTAAGGTAACTTATGCTCGATCTGTTGTATTCATTATACAATCATGTTTTGAATTTTGTTTAGCTATATTGCTCTTTGTAGCTAGCATTCAAATTCTTTACATTACTCAAGTTAAAACAAGACTTTTTAAAAAAAACAAAAGTATCATAATCAATATTAACAAAATGGATCTTAATCAAAGATCAGGAAGGGCAAATGATCTATTTGAAGCTGAAACTTATATAGACAAAAATAGGAGATATTGATTTTTATTAGACGATTATTTAAGTTTTGTAAAAATATCTTCACGTGTGAAAATCATAAGCAATGATTGAAGCTTTAATCTTACTAGCGTATTTTTTATACTAGAAGTGCAAAAAAATAAGAGATATTGATGTTTAATTTAAGTTTTGTAAGAACATCTTCGTGCTTGCAAATTATAAGCAAAGATTGAAGCTTTGATCTTATCAGCGTACTTTTTTATACTAGAAGTGTAAAAATAGGAAATATTAATGCTTAATAGACGATCATTTAAGTTTTGTAAGAATACCTTTGCGCGAAAAATAATGAGCAAGGATCAAGCTTTGATCTTATTAGCGTACTTTATATACTACAAGTGTGAAAAATATGAGATATTGATATTTAATAGATTACTATACTTAAGGTGCAAAAATAGTAGATATTGATGTTTAATATACGATTATTTAAATTGCAAGAATATCTTCACGGCTGCAAATTATGAGCAAAAGTGAAACTTTGATCTTACTAGCGTATTTTTTATATAGGAAATATTGATGTTTAATAGATGATTATATAAGTTTTGTAATATTATCCTCGCGCGTGAAAAGTGTGGGCAAGGATCGAAGCTTTGATCTTACTAGCGTACTTTTTATACTAGAAGTGTAAAATAGGAGATATTGAGGTCTCATAGACGATTATTTAAGTTTTGTAAGAATATATTTTCACATGTGCAAATTATGAGAAATGATTGAATATTTTTTTATACCTGGGTTTCCGACTCGACATTGCGAGACGACTAATCCCAGGGTGACTATCATTTTGGATAGCCTGGATTCGACGCAGGTGAACCTCCGTGGCCAATGAGGGATTAATTTTCTCCCCAGGGTTCGAACCCAATACCTCTAGGCACTTTCATCCTAAGAGGCTAAGCCCTTACCGCTGGGTCACCCCATTGGTTAATAGGCACTAGAAGTACAAAATTGTAAGATATTGATATTTAATAGCCGATTATTTAAGTTTTGTAAAATATTTTCACGCGTGCAAAATTTGAGCAAAAATTGAAGCATTGCTCTTACTAGCGTATTTTTATACTAGAAATGCAAAAATATGAGATATTGATGTTTAATATGTGATTGTTTACGTTTTGTAAGAACATCTTCACTCATGCAGATTATGAACAAAGATTTAAGCATTGATCTTACTAGCGTATTTTTTTATACTAGAAGTGCAAATATATAAGACATTGGTGTTTAATAGACAATTATTTAAGTTTTGTAAAAACATCCTCACGTGTGCAAATTATGAGAAAGATTAATGCTTTGATCTTATTAACGTATTTCTTTTACTAGAAGTACAAAATTAGGAGATATTGATGTTTAATTGACGTTTATTTAAGTTTTATAAGAACATCTTCCCTCATGCAAATTATGAACAAGGATTTAAGCATATCTCTTACTAGAGTATTTTTTTATACTAGAAGTGCAAAAATATAAGACATTGATGTTTAATAAATGATTATTTAAGTTTTGTAAAAATATCATCACGTGTGCAAATTATGAGAAAGATTAACGCTTTGATCTTATTAGTGTATTTCTTTTACTAGAAGTACAAAATTAAGAGATATTGATGTTTAATAAATGATTACTTAGGTTTTGTAAGAACATCTTCACTCGTGCAAATTATAAGTAAATTACTTGCGTATTTTTTATACTAGAAGTGCGAAAATATGAGATATTCATGTTTAATAGACGAGTATTTAAGTTTTGTAAAAATACATTTTCACGTGTGCAAATTATTCAAAAGGATTGAATATTTGATCTTACTAGTGTATTTTTATACTAGAAGTACAATATTGTAAGACATTGATATTTAATAGGCGATTATTTAAGTATTGTAAAAATATTTTCAAGCGTGCAAATTATGGGAAAGTATTGAAGCATTGCTCTTACTAGCGTATTTTTGTACTCGAAGTGCAAAAATATGATATATTAATGTTTAATATACGATTATTTAAGTTTTGTAAGAACATCTTCACGCGTGCAAATTATTAGCAAATATTGAAGCTTTGATCTTACTAGCGTATTTTGTTTACTAGAAGTGCTAAAATAGAAGATATTGATGTTTAATAGACGATTATTTTAATTTTGTTAGAATATTTTCACGCGTGCAAATTTTAAGTAAATATTGAAGCTTTGATCTTACCAGCGTATTTTTTATACCAAAAGTGCAAAAATATGAGATATTCTTGTTTAATAGACGACTATTTAAGTTTTGTAAGAATATCTTCACGCGTGCAAATTATGAGCGATGATTGAAGCTTTGATCTTATTAGTGTATTTTTATACTAGAGGTGCAAAAATAAGAGATATTGATGTTAACAAACGATTATTTAAGTTTGTAAGAATATATATTCACATGTGCAAATTATGAGCAAGGATTAAAGATTTGATGTTACTAGTGTATTTTTTATACTAGAAATGCAAAATTATAAGATATTGATATTTAATAGACGATTTTTTAAGTTTTGTAAGATTATCTTCACGCATAAAAATTATGAGAAATAATTAAAGCTTTGATCTTACTAGCGTATTTTTTTACTAGAAGCACGAAAATATGAGATATTAATATTTAATAAACGATTATTTAAGTTTTGTAAGAACATGATCACGCATGCAAATTATTAGCAAATATTGAAGATTTGATCTTATTAGCGTATTTGGTTTACTATAAGTGCAAAAATAGGAGATATTGATGTTTAGTAGACGATTATTTAAGTTTTGTAAGAATATCTTCACGCGTGCAAATTATGAGCAAAAATGGAAGCTTTGAACTTAAAAATGCAAAAATAGGAGATATTCATGTTTAGTAGACGATTATTTAATTTTTGTAGAATATCTTCACGTGTGCAAATCATGAGCAGTGATTGAAGGTTTGACCTTATTAGTGTATTTTTTTTACTAGAAGTACAAGCATTTGAGATATTAATATGCAATAGACGATTATTAAAGTTTTGTAAGAATACCTTCACGCGTGCAAATCTTGAACGAGGAATTAAGCATTGCTCCTAATAGCGTATTTTTTTATAATAGAAGTACAAAAATATAAGATATTGGTGTTTAATCGCCGATTATTTAAGTTTTGTAAAAATATCCTCACGTGTGCAAATTATGAGAAAGAATTAAAGCTTTTATTTTACTAGCGTATTTCTTTTACTAGAAGTACAAAATTAGGAGATATTGATGTTTAATAGACATGTATTTAAGTTTTGTAAGACTATATTTTCACATGTGAAAATTATGAGAAAATATTGTATATTTGATCTTACTAATGTATTTTTTATACTAGAGTACAAAATTGTAAGATATTGATATTTAATAGGCAATTATTTAAGTTTTGTTAGAATATCTTATCACATGCAAATTATGAGCAAATATTGAAGCTTTGATCTTAGTAGCGTGGTTTTTATACCAGAAGTGCAAAAATAAGAAATATTTATGTTTAATAGACAATTACTAAATTTTGTAAGAATATCTTCACATGTGTAAATTATGAGCGATGATTGAAGCTTTGATCTTATTAGCATATTTTTTATATTAGAGGTGCACAAATAAAAGACATTGATGTTTAATAGACATTTCAGTTTTGAACTTTTGATTTTACTAACCCATTTTTTTATAACAGAAGTGCAAAAATAAGAGATATTTATGTTTAATATATGATTTTGTAAGTTTCGTAAAAGTTTCTTCGCGCGTGAAAATTATGAGTAAGAATTGAAGCTTTTTACTACCCTATTTTTATACTAGAGGTGGACTCATATAGGAGATATTGATGTACGTGTGTTTACTAGTAAAGAAAGTACACTCGCACGGGAATAAAAAGTAGATGCTCATGTATGTATGTGTTTTTACTAGTGAATAAAATTGTTCACACACGTGAAAAAGAAAAGTATATTATGCTAATGTACAATACATGTATTAAAGTACATGACAACTTATGTTATTTTGTTTTTGCCAACACAAAAAAAACTTATGTTATTTTGAGAAACTTGTACTCCCCATAGTCTCATGTGATTGAATCGGTTAAAATATAAAATAGGATTAGGATCCTCTAAAGTTCAAATGAACTTTAGAGGTAAAGTTCCCTCACAAATAAAAAAGAAAACCGGGTCCTGCAGTGGGCCCCAATATTACCTTTGTGAGAGAACTTTACCTCTAAAGTTCATTTGAACTTTAGAGGATCCTAATCCTATATAATAAAGATCACTTTGTCCACTATACATACACTGATATACTCGCTACAAGTAATTAATCTCAACATGAATGTAAACAATAAACATCTCAAGGTAGAATATAATTTCATACCAAATCACCTTAGCACCAATAAAGTTGTGGAACTAAAGGATTCAAATTACTATGTAGGTCAAAAGTTTAGCATATACATGTCGTTACATAATAACTCGACGTCAAATGTGCTCGCAAGTAAATATTAAACATTGTTAAAGAAGTGAAAAGTAACTAGTTTAATCCACATATAATTTGAAAATATATTGATGCCAAACTTGTTACTGGCTTACGTGAAATAAAGAGGATGAAAGTTTACCGTGACTAGAGCAGCACCACAACACCACTTGTTAGAAGGACTCATGAGATCAGTTACGGTGGCTATATAACCATTTAGACCAGCTTCCAGAATATGGTAATAAATGTGCTTCATGGTTGAGAATAGCGTATATAGTTATAACCGATGTCTAATTCAAAAGAGAGAATAAAAAAAAACCTTGCATAGGCATAGTCACAGTCACAATCAAATTTTGATGGCAAAGAACCACGAGCTTGATAACCAAAAAAATGGCAGATATAATTAAATATCTTCCACGTGTAAGATCCTTCTTTTTGTTAAAAAGTTTACACATCGTCCGTATACTAGATTATATCAATAATAATGGGTAAAGCCGACAAGCACCTCGTATTTTACCTGTCGTTTCTTCATTTCTGCATCCACAAATTCGGCAAGAAGCTTCTATGTTTCAATCTGAAACATGAAACAAGAATTAACCAATCACTTATAATGTGAAACCTTCCTCATGATGCTGAATTAAACAAAGTACCTGAGATAACTGGGCTGAGTCATCGGATTTAGGATAGAGGATAAGTTGCGGTATAAGAAAGGAATTCAAAGATAGAAAGTTTAAAAGAAAAATATTTTCTTGTGTGGATACATAATGCAAATATACCTGTATTATAATAAAGGGTGGTAAATACTTAAATAAGGCAGATGCCCACGACGACAGTTGTGATTGATGTTTTATCAGCAGAAACACCTCCTCGAAGAAGATAATGGATTTCCTGGAAGCAGATATTAACGACATATCAGACAAGTTAAATGATATTTAAAGTATGGTAACCAAGACATGATTCATATTTCTAAAAATTTACATGAGCTTTAGACACCTGCAATAGGGCATAGAATTCAGGGATGCTTTCTATAAGCCCTTTTGGAGGTAGCATAACACCATTGTACTTCTCTGGCTCAATTAAAAAAAACAATATTAGTAAATGGTACGGTAATAATAAGCATATGGATAACAAAATTGACCAACACAGTCACAAACCTTGTTCAGCCTTGGCCTGAATGACGTCACAAATCTGTTTTGTTAAATCAAAGATAGTAAGTTTTGAAGTAGCAACTTCTTCGCCAAGAATAACCTATAAACAAGATCTACAAGGTTACGTAGGGAACAAGGCTATACAGGAATTAATATTAAGATAAAATATGGGAGGAAATTAGTAAGTCGCACCATGTTTGGATGTGTCCGCAGACTAGTGCAGAGTGCATACTAAGGCCACATGAGACGCCTACTGACCCATGAGTAGGATAAAATAGCAGGAATTGAAGATAGGAAAAACATATAGACAAATTTTGGTATGACTATTGTATCAGCATAATTAAATATATATAGTCTATATCGGCAGACAACAAGATACTACTAATCAGAAACATAAAACAAATCACCAAAAATAAGCCCCTATATTCAATTCATTTAAGGAAAAGGGTATACCACAAAGCTGTCATCCGTGAATAAATCATTTTCCATAATAGCCGTCTTAGTCCAAATGCTCAAATCCATTAGTTGCTGATAGAGTAGAACACTGCAAAACAAAACAACCAAATATGTTAGATATTAACGCCATCGTCCCGATTCATAATCATAAATACATCACATACACACATCTACCAATCATCCAGTTAAAACCACAAAAACATCTTACTTCGCTCACGTCCTGCACAGCCGCAAACACAATCCCTTGTCCCCATCGCTTAATAATCCAATCCCAGTTCTCCCGTAAAAAGACCATTGTATGTTAAACTTCGTAAATTTAAAATGCAATAATCAGAATTCATTTCAAATTACTCTAGGATTTTACTGCACCTTTAACCATATCCAAGCTGTTTCACGGGCTTCCAAGCTTATCCATGCAGTTACATAAACTGTGTCTTGTTCTCGAATCTATGAGGATAGACAAACATTTAATTAAGAGATGAAATAAGCTTTTGAGCCTAGCATAACATTTTAATATCTAAATAAGAGTAATCCCTCATCTTAGAGCGTGAGGTTCAGAACCTCTTTCACAATTTATGGGTCCAGAGAAGAAGCTATACAAGCTGAGGAAGACCAAGTAAACCCAGATCAGCAAAAATGACTTTACCTCAATACTTGCTATGGATTCGAGGATTCCATGCAGGTATGCTACATCGCTTTCTGGATGAGGACTCAACCTATATCGTGAAAGATAAATATTACAACTTCTATTTTGAGAGAGTGGAAGCAATAAGCATAACAACTACTTTTGATGTTTAATATGATCGATCTAAAACTATTGATCGATCTGAAAAGTGAAAACTAATTTTTTGTGATTTAGGGGGTGTTTGGCTAAGCTTATATGATGGGCTTATGAGCTTATTAGCTTATATATGTCATATAAGCCCAAACTAAGTGTTTGGCTAAGCTTATATGAGTAGGCTTATGAGCTTATATAAGGGGGTTTTGATAAGCCACAAAAGTGTGGCTTTTTTAAGTGGGTTAGGCTTATATAACATGTTACATTATAAATTACAAATTTTCCGTCAATTATACTTAATCTGACATTAATATTTTTCAACCCATGTCTCTTATAATCATTTACCACTTTAAAATAAACCAAAAATTTGAAGTTATAAACTTACTAAATATAAGCTAATCCAAACACTCAATGTGGGCTTATAAGCTTATGATATATAAGCCATAAGCCGCTTATATAATATAAGCCTAAACCCAACTCATAAGCTTAGCCAAACACCCCCTTAATAAGCTAGCATGTGAATTGGTCAAACACAATCGAGAAAATATAGTAGACTATTAGAGAAGATAATCAACGTTTCTGTGCGTCGAGTAGTGTTGTGTCA
>BQNB010174936.1:0-13211 GCA_026074375.1 Tanacetum coccineum
CATCTAGGAGCCGAGATCTTAAGTGTAATCACAATATGGTTTCTGATTAAATTAAGATAATTGTTGAGTACATCTGACATCAAGTAGGAGCATTATGTTTTTTCCTTAAAATTTATATGTTATGTAACATATTGAAGGTATCATTCTATCTAAGCTATGCGGATGGTTTACTCATATAACTATTTAGCTGTCTTGTAAAGAAAAAGTTGAGAATGTTGGATACATTTGACTTCAACTTGCTAATTAGTTTCATGCATATCTGTTTTTAGTATTTGGATAATTGGGATGTAAGATAATTTTTACTTTCTGATGAATGAAGATACGTGGTATTTGTTATTCATACATATAATAATTGTTATCCTATATTTGTATGTTTAATCCTTGAATGATTTATCATTCTAAATATGTTCATTGTCGGTTAACAATATGGGAGTATTGTTACATAAGGCAAATGTGAGTGTTAGTTATATTCTTTGAATATATGGATGGTTCCCGCCAAACTCATATGTTATTCACAAGGGATGCATATTAGACTCCTCAACCTTCGAATATTTACTTTTGGATCCTTAGTCATGAGTAAAATATCGGAAAATGGTTAGTTAAGTCATCCTTAGACTTGAGAATACAAACAAGTTCTGGTATGTGTGGATATCACTTTTTAATTCTAAGTCAAACGCTAACCTGAAAATGGTAGTTATAAAGGCGATTATTGGAAGTGATGTGAAGCAGCATTCACAACACTTGTATTCAACAAAGAATTTGTTCCTCCACTTGATATGTGCATAATGATACCATTGGCGCCTCTCCATAATTAATCAGATAATTGTGTGGCCGCACCCAAAGGGTAATCCAAGGTGATTCTTGATTACATTTGGTATATCTGTATTAAGTTCTATAACGAGAATCTAAATGGTTAAATTATATGGAATGAGTTAGGATCCATATCCATGGTTTAACAGTATCTGAATAAAGAGATGATTATAGCAAGAGATAAATAGCCATGCTACTAAGAATGTTTTTCAAACTTGATCTCAGACATTTCTAGTTTTAAAAACGAATGTGAGTGTTGCTAGACGTTTCCGTCGTTAATATATGGGTTGTCTGCTACTCCAACTCCCAAGTGGGAGCTGTTGGATTATGGTAGTTAGATACGCACCTATACGACTAGAAATGTGTGAGCCTATTGGGGCATACACGTTAAACACATAGAAAGCGTTTTTAACTTCACGAAAGTTTCTAATTGTAAACTAAAGGACTTAAAATGACAAGACAATGACCTTGTGGAGTTTATTGTAAACCGGCCACATATGGAAGGTTCTAAGAGAGTGTCCAGGTTCAGTTTTAAGTGATAAGAAGAAGAGAGGAGAGTTATGATAAGGTTTAACTTGTGGTTTCCTATTCTTATCATGAGTAGGGATTGAAGGCTTTATATACCCCCTTCCCTAGCTCATACAGACGAGAACACAATACTAACCAACACAGAGAAATCATACTCCCTCCCTCTACACAAATCAGCCGACTATTATCAAACCCAATTAGGGTTTATAGATTTTCGGTTCCTCTTTTCCTTGTTGGTTGATTTTCGGTGACCCTATAAAGGGTTTTGCTTGTGTGATTCGATCCCACAATTATTCCAGCAAGTCTACAAGCCTTAGTTTACAGGATCTCGGTTGTGAGAATCAAGAAGAAACGTTTAGGGTTTCATTTGTTGATTTTCGGTTGCATCCACCGAATTAGGGTGAACCGAATTTGGGCAGAAACCCTAATTCCACTTCCTGAATTTCGGTACTAAACTATTGGGTGGGTTTTGGTATTTAGATCAGGTTGTTAAGTATTGCAAAGGTTGTTTGGGATATACGTGAAGTTGGACTAGCATCCGGGCGCATTCGTTGGACGTGTTTGTATTAGCATTTCATAAAGGTGGAAATTTATCCATTAGTTTCGGAAGCATTTTCTAGCTCTTTGTTTCATTCATTTGCTGTTGACTTCAAGGGTTAGTTTCCTATGTTTCCCTTTTGTTTATTTATTGTGTGTTAATCGTATGCATCTTACTTGATTCATATCCGCTGCGTACTCGTGGTTGTTAATGGTTAACAAATTATTAAATCCCAACATGTTTAAATTCTTTGTTTGCTATACATTGACACAAGGCGCATGGAGACGCGAATGAAAATACAACGCACCATAAGTTCTGAGCAAGTCAGGTTCATTTTGGTAAATTGAATAAATATGGTCTAGATTGGTAAATGGGTTGTAATTTTGGGCTTGATAGGTAATTCTTTTAACAATTCGATAGAATGAGTTAAAGTCCACCTGTTGGTTCAAACAGTTAAAATCCACATATAATTAGTGGTTCGAACTGCTTCTGCAGTTAAGACGAATCAAGTGTAGAACAGCATCCGACAAGTTACTGATCTGATTGACACCATTTTCGCTTGTTGCTTTTATTCTACTTTGGTGATCTGAACCAGGAATACGTCACAGAATCAAGAGTATCTCAAAATCACCGGACATATATTATGTTAAATGGTAAGCAAGAGGATAAGGTGTTTGTAAGTTTTATCACAGTTAAAAAAACAACAGAGCAAGAGAATCAGAAAATGAAAAGGATATAAATCCGGCCAAATATGATCAAACCGATCTAGAATTCACCTCAATGACATTTCATCAACCAGTTCATGAGCGAAAAGACAATATGAATTTCAGATAGACTGAAAGAGCATACATACATTTTTCAGGCAGCTCGTGAACGACGAATGCCAGAATTTGATCCAGTTGGAATCTTTGGGTCAATTTAATCCACAACTTGAACTTGATTTAATCAAGTTCATATCAACTCCATCATTGCGATGTACACAAACCGTTGATAAATTGCATACACCATGTCACTCTATTACTAAAACCCTATCGTTTTCACACTCGCCACATGTTTGATATAATCTCATTGTGATGAATTCAAGACAAGTCCGCTACATATTGGGCGGAATTATACCCCTTTTCACTTTCCATTTAAGAGCCCTATCGTTCTATCGTTTAAAATTACTTTCGATAAAGAACCATATCGCCTTCTTGCTCACCAACTGATTGATCCAATGTATGTGCAGATGATATTGAGATCTTACTTCTTTGAATAAACAGCATCAAATCAGCACATGAAAAATCTTAAGTGAAAAAAGACACCAAACAGGAAACAGGTAAATGTCGTTGATCAGAACAGAGCCTGGCAGATCTGGATCGTCTTCTGCACTTGATTCTTTCACATCTTCCAACCGCAGATGCAGTTTTGTTGCCAATATGATTTTTAGTTGCAACATATATATTACTCATAATAAGTAGCAAGGTGGTAGAATATATAAGGATCATTACAAGTTTACAACAATCTACACACCCAGAACCTAAGAACAGAACACTACACCCCCCAATGGAACAAAAGATACATCAACAAACGGCCACACCTACAGGCAACAGCCAGTAACACATATTATGGACTTGTACGGTTGTACCTACATCATCTAATGTATCAAACAATTCTGCATAGACCCAATTTTACGGATATAATAATTATTAATAACTACACCTCAATACTTCATAAGCCTATTTTAGATCATTGATAAATTACAGAGCATGTCCAGAGCTGAAATCAGTTAGTTACTGGTGTATGGCTACTTAAATAATCCCATTAATAGTGCTAGACGGCCAAACATATATATCATATATCTTTGAATCCCAACTAATCCAAATAGGTAAAAATTGTTGCAACTTATTTGTATGGTAGGTGTCATCAAAAGGCCAAGAAACTTGAAGGCAATCGTGGTAATATCCAAATAAGTGAGGCATTAAGCTATAATATATCTGATACAAGCTGTAAAGAGAAGGGATCAATGTCGCCTATACAAAACGCTAGACCTATTAAAGGGGGATGCATTATTTGCCATTTCTAAAAAGCAGCCCGAAAGGTATAACTTATGGCCCTGGCACTGGCTTCAGGCCTTAACCTTCGTTTTAACCTTAACAAGAGAATAATCAAATGCAGAACATGCCTTCAAAGTCAACTGTGAAAACAGCTGACCTATGACCTCATATAGCTTGCAACAAAATGTTGAGACTTTCTTTGAGCTGCTGTAAATTGTCGACTATTTGCAGAACAATTTACCATCAAATTTTAAGGATGTTCTGGCCTATAGGCTTTCGGCAAACGAAAGTGACCATTACATTAATGTGAAATGCTATTAGTCCAGAAAAGTGAAAGCAAAAATGTCGTTTTCAGGATAAAAATATTGCAAAAAAAAAAACATAGGTAATTCCCAAACGCAGTAGAGCACATAGCAATTGTAAACGAAAGAACAAACTAGATTCACAGATACGAAATGTACAACTACATTGAATGCATAAAACCTTTCTAGAAAAGAAGCTAGCACTCGATACAATAACACATTTTCTCATAACTTATAATCAGGAATATAAACTTTCAGGAAGAACACTCTTTTACCAAAATGCGTCATCCAATTATACTAGTACACTCTTGCCATAACTTCCGAACCACCTACAATCATCAAAATAAACACAAATCAAACGACTAAAACACCGACAATACTAACATACTACATAACAACCGTTTCACCAAAATCTACTCACCAGATTCAAGCTTTCGGTTTCACAACACCATTTTCGACCACACCCGGCCCCTCACCATCACACACTTTTCCCGCTTCAACAACCTTCACCAATTCATCGCTCTTTACACCTCCATTTTCCATAACAACGGCATCCACCACCGATCCAGACCCCAACCCCAATCCCGAATCCTTTCCATTAACACCATCCACATCCATCGCCACACTCCCATTCCCACTCCCATTCTCCTTCAACTCAACCGCATTCAACGCTTCCAAAACCACACTCGACTCAACCACTTTCTTATCCTTAACAACAGCAACATTATTATTATAAACTTTAGTACTAAAACCACTACTCGCAACAATAAGTTTTTTACTATTCTTCTTCTTTTCTATCGCCATTAACTTAACAACATGATCTAACGCCTCCCTCGCTCGTTTCTTCGTAAACGCAGCTTCTTTCGCTCGTCTATCCGCTTCCATCCCCGCCGCAACTTCCGCTTTACTCATCGAATTCGCCGCAATCTTCCCCGCACATAACAGCAACCTCGCGGCTTCCTTATCAATACATCTACCACCACCACCATCCTTATTATCATTTTGACCTCTATTCAAATTCAAAACAAGTAAGCTAGGGTTTAGGCAAGACGCGCAGGGCGTGGGACCACGCGCCGACGTAATCGAACCGGTAGACTGAACCGAGAGTGAGATACACGTCGGATGAGAAGACGAGTAGCATTTGTAACAAACGACGGCGTCGTCCGGCGGTGTACGGTCGAAGACGCCGAGACACGACGGACAGAAGCACTGTGAATGGAGACGGAGGACACAGGTGGTGCAGAGTCGCCGGAAGTTGCCACGTAAGCGGACGTTGTGGAGGAGCTTCCGTTCTTCGACGCCGCACTGGCCGCAGGTCGTGACGGCGGTGGTTGCTGTGGTGGTTGTTGGTGGTTGTGACGTCATCGGTGAGTGATCATGAAGGTTTGTTTTTAGGGTTTACTGTGTGTGATTGTGTGTGAAGGAGATGAAAGAAATGAAATGGACCGGTGGACCGGTTTTGGTTTGGTGGTGTTTTGGACCGGGTTTTGTTGTTTGCAATAAGGGATTTGTTTGTGTGATGGTGTGTGTGGAGTGATTTTGACACGTTTTAGGATGTGGTTGGGGGGTTGGTTTGTGTTGATAAAGAAACTCTATAAATAGCAATGGTAAGAAAACATTGAATTATAAAGAAGTTGATATGCTCGGGGACTAACTTAGGATTTTAAGGTGAGTGTCGCGTAATTTTTTTTAAAGGTTTTGCATAATGTTTTCATTAGATGTACTAAAATTTGCGTCATAAAGAATTTTTGAGCTAAACTCAAATTACACTGTAAAGAAATAAAGTAATAAAAATTATTGATCGAGAGTTGCACGCATTAAAAATCGACACCCTTTGAAAACAAAATACACTTTGTGATTTAAAATCGGGTGTGACCCGTGTCATATCCGGCTCCCAAGTGAGCCCAGGTCATGTACACAACAATTATTTACCAGGCCTCTGGACCTAAACCATATTAACTTAATGGGCTCCAGGCCCAACTAAAAGAAACCTAAAAATGATGGGCAACGATTAAGCCTTATCCCGTGCTGGCACGGCCCGGAAGAAATAAGATGGACGTAATAAGCCTTCCGCGGACCAAGCAACATCCGCGGAAGGGGACCCACGTTCGCAAGACACGATTACCGCGAACCTTTATCCGATAAGGGTCTCACTTCGGCCCACTAACAGAAATGAGCGAAATATTAGGAAAACCTAATATTTGGCTCACCTATAAAAAGGGGTACTCTGACACCCCACATGGTATGATTTTCTAACCACATTCTATACACACACATACTCTTACATTCTCTGACAAATCATGAATACTTACTCTTACGCTGGAGTCTAATCGTGGGGTCCGTCCCCACGATAAGACTAGCGTTTTGTCTTTATTTGTGCAGGGAATCATCATCATCACTTGATTTAGTACAATACCACGTCCATTGGCCCAGTCCAATAACCTTTTAGATCCATTCTTTTAACTTATAACATTTTTTTACTAACAAGTTGGCGCCATCCGTGGGACACGAATACAACTGTGTTTCTTAAAAATACTCACCATGAGCACCAACGGGCAAACTCCCCTTAGCCAGCCCACGTCCGTCGTGAGGAATACGCTAGGGAAAGAGCCAGTTCTGCAAGATTCAGGCATGCCTATTTCCGATGAAGCCTTGTAAGAATACTGCAACAGGAACTATCATCAGATTTTACCAATCATAGCTGAAAAAGTGCACCAGGAGAAGGTGCAACAGGAAAAGCTAAAGGTAGTAAGAGCTCGTCTCAACTTCGAGGAGACCTCACATCACTCAAAGTCAGGAACACCCACCAGAAGAAGGGGTTTGAAGGAAAGGCTCGGACCAAGGCATGTCTGCAGCAGATCCGGAAGCACCGAGCCAAGACGTGGCCGCTCCGAGTCAACTAAGAAAAAGGGTTAGGAAAGAAAAACAGTGTTCAAAAGGTTGGAAAAGGGTGTATTTCACAGGCTCGGAGACAAAGAGAAGAGTGTGTCTGTATACTCAGGCGACTCAAGGCGTCAGTCGTACCACAGTAGCCACGGGGACACTGAAAGCTGCCACCTAAGTTCCCGATCAAGAACAACGAAGCCCGCCTCTGAGAGACGTTATAACAAAATGGCACCCTCGAAAAGAACATAGTAGTTTTTAGAAAGCGAAGGTAGCGCCGGAGGTCATTGGAAGTTAAAAGTAAAAAGGCCAAAGTCGAGCGTTGAGGACGACCTGTCCCAACCATGGGTATGTGAAGAAACAGATCCTTTCACTCCTCGGATCCGTTACTTTGATTTCCCAAAAACTAGAATGCCTGGTCATAATAAACATATGATGGAAGCGAAGATCCAGAAGATCATTTAAAGATTTTTCAGTCGGCTGCTAAGACGGAATGATGGGCAATGCCAACATGGTGTCACATGTTCAATTCTACACTTACTGGGAATGCTAGAGTATGGTTTGACGGCCTTCCCAAGGAAACAATTGATAGCTATGATGACTCAAAGAAAATATTCTTAGAAAACTACCTCCAGCAGAAGAAATGCATTAAGGACCCGGTCGAAATCCATAACATCAGACAAAGAGACGGGGAGTCTACGGAAGAGTTTGTACGAAGGTATAAACTTGAGTGTAGGGACGTAAAGGGAGCTCCAAAATGTATGAAAATATCCGGATTCATGCACGGGATCACCAATCCTGAGCTAATCAAGCGACTACATGACAAAATCCCAAAGTCAGTAGACGAAATGATGAGGGTAACTACAACATTTCTCTAGGGAAAAGTGGCCGCCTCTAACCGTGAACGGAAGAAGTCGTTCCTGTCATGGAAACAGCAGGAAGCTAATCAAAAGCAAAATTTCAAGAAAGGAGGCTTCCGGGACCAAAAAAGGTCAGAAGGGAAGCAAGATCGTTTTGCACTACTTACAAAAACCCCCAAAGAAATTTTTGCTTTAGACAAAGGAAAATTCAAAGCTCCGCCACCAATGACAACCTCGGTAGAAAAAAGAAATGCTAACAAATTTTGAGAGTTCCATGGAGAAGTAAGGCATAACACAAACGAATGTATGCACCTGAGGAAACAGATTGAAGAAAT
This sequence comes from Tanacetum coccineum, assembly GCA_026074375.1. Classification (NCBI taxonomy): domain Eukaryota; kingdom Viridiplantae; phylum Streptophyta; class Magnoliopsida; order Asterales; family Asteraceae; genus Tanacetum; species Tanacetum coccineum. The sequence continues at coordinate 8,293 of BQNB010174936.1, forward strand.
GCTCAAAGCAAGAAAGTTGTCACACTTGGTTAAAGAGATCAAACAAAACAACGGAAAAGAGCAACCTAAGGTGACAAAGAAAGGAGAAAATGCTGGGAAGTATAAAGCAATGGATATTCTAATGGTTCAGCCCTAGGAAAGGGTAGCTAGGCAGAGAATTACGCAGAGTTTCTCTCCTAATTCATAAATCTCTTTTCCACCATTAGGGGAAGATGAAGGGACAGAAGGTCCAATGATCATCGAGGCGGAAATAGGAGGCCACTATGTGCACCGTATGTACATAGACGGCGGATCAACTTCAGAAATTCTGTATGAGCATTGCTTTAGCAGACTCCGTCCATAAATAAAAAGACAATTGATACCAGCTGTTAGAAACAAGAAAAATATCAGTCACTTCCAATATGTATTAGTCTTAGCCTGTAGTTATTCGTATGTTTAGTTACATAAGCTAACATGGCCCAAGGCCCATGGAAAGCCCATCAAGGCCTATGGTCGGCCATCATTATGGTATAAATACCCTCTCCATGCCTTGGAGAGGGTGTTGGTTGATTTTGTATTCTCATTTTATTTATGCATTATATGTTTTTTACTTTCTCTCTCTAGAATACATCATTCCTTCCACTCTCTATCACTAAGTTCCTTCCCGTCTCATATCAAAGATTACTTGTATTCTTCAATTGGTATCAAGAGCCATGGAGTGGTATGTTTAGTTTTTGTGTTTATTATTTTTGGTTCGAGTGTCTTAAGCAAAAATCGTCCTTTATTTTCTTTCTTTGATTCCAAAGCTTTTATGTACAGTAAAGGATTATTTACCTTGGTAAATCTGATCTAGTATCTTTATGATATAGGTGTACAAGATTAGAATCAAGAAAAATATCATTTTTGTTACATTTTTATGTTCGAAAATCTTATAAAGAGCAAAATCTTGATATTAAATTTTTCTGCTTAAAAACCTAAAAGTGTTCATTTTTCTTATTCCTATAGGTTTAGTAACACTAGTTGTACAAGTATTTTTGCAAAACAATCATCAAAAATGTGTCTTTTTGTGTTTTTAAGTTTTTGGGTTTCGTAGTAGTGGAAGTCAAACTCAAGTCAAACAACTGAGTCGAACAACTCAAGTCGAACAACTGAGTCGAACAACTCAAGTCGAACAACTCAAGTCGAACAACTGAGTCGAACAACTTAAGTCGAACAACCTGAGTCGAACAACTCGACTTAGTAGAAACCGAACAACTTGAATCTAGTTGAAACCGAACAACTTGAATCTAGTTGAAACCGAACAACTTGAATCTAGTTGAAACCAAACAACTTGACTACGTGGAAACCGAACAACTTGAATCTAGTTGAAACCGAACAACTTGACTAAGTGGAAACTGAACAACTTGGCTTTTGTGGAAACCGAACAACTCAAGTTTTCAAAATTATACGGTTTATTTCGTTGACTTGTAAAATCCCGTGAAACATTCAATTGTTTTTTCGGTTTTGTCAAGAATTGTAAAATCCCATGCAGTTTCATTAATTAAAACACGTAAAAGACAACTTAATTAAACACAATTACTTTCTACCACCGTCCGATCAACCAAGTAATCAATTAACATACACATTTCTCAATGACGATTCTTGCTGACAAAGAAATTCTCTCAGGTGCCGACAATCGTCCACCTATGTTGGAAAAGGATATGTATGACTCTTGGAAAAGCATAATGGAGTTATACATGCTAAACAAACAAAATGGACGAATGATCCTTGAATCCGTTGAAAGTGGTCCACTCATCTGGCCTTCAATCGAGGAAAATGGAGTTACTAGGCCAAAGAAATATTCTGAGTTATCTGCTACAGAAGCACTTCAAGCTGATTGTGATATCAAGGATACTTTGTCAGCAGAGCGTTAAGGGGTCCGGAAGTAAACTACACGTCTATGGAAAAATTGGTGTTGGCTTTGGTTCATGCCAGCAAGCGCCTAAAGATGTACTTCCAGGCACACCCGATAATAGTCATTATGGACCAACCGATACAACAAGTATTATCAAGGCCGGAAGTAGCAGGAAGGCTACAAAAATAGAGCATTAAACTGGGAGAATACGCAATACATTACAGACCCAGACTATCGATCAAAGGGCAGATATTGGCAGACTTTATAGTCGAACGACCAGAAGGGGAATCTCCGGATACTCTAATGGGAGAAGAGGAGGAACTACCTGAACCATGGATCTTGTTTACGGACGGATCATCCTGCACAAACGGTTCCGGGGCAGGACTAATACTCACAAACCCAGAAGGGATGAAGTTTACTTACGCTTTAAGATTCAGGTTTGATGCAACAAACAACGAAGCAGAATATGAAGCTTTGATTGCCGGGCTAAAGATCGCAGAGCAAATGGGTGTAAAAAATCTTCAAGCAAATGTTGATTCACGGTTGGTGGCCAATTAAGTGAATCGAACATATGTCGCAAAAGAAAATGACATGGTTCGATATTTGGAGAAGGTAAAAACATTCATCAGCAATTTTAAAGCATTCTCAATCAAACAGGTTCCCAGAAGCGAAAACAAAAAGGCAGATGCCTTAAGCAAAATAGCATCAACAAGCTTTGCATACTTGAGTAAACAAGTGCTGGTGGAGGAACTAAAAGAAAAGTCAATAAGTACAGTGGAAGTGTTGGCAGTAGTAGAAAAAGAAGGGGATACGTGGATGACTCCCATCTTCAAGTACCTCATGGACAGAACATTGCTAGCAGAAGTGAAAAAAGCGAGAGCAGTAAAACGTAAGTCGTGGCGGTTCTCTATAATAAATGGGACACTCTACAAAAAATCTTTCTTAGAACCATGGCTGCGATGCGTAGGGCCACTCCAAGCCAATTATGTTCTAAGAGAGATACATGAGGGGTCTTGTAGCATGCATGCTGGTACACGATCTGTTGTGGCGAAAGCCTTGCGGATTGGTTATTATTGGCCAACCATGCATGAGGACGCAAGAAAGCGGATAAGGGCATGCCAGGACTGCCAAGTTCACAAGCCTATCCCAAGGAGTCCTCAGCAAAAGCTAAGCCCAATCACATCTCCATGGCCATTCTATAAGTGGGGTATTGATATCACTGGACCTTTTTCGGAAGGACCTAGAAAAGTCAAATTCCTGATAGTAGCTATTGACTACTTCACAAAGTGGATCGAAGAAAAACCTGTGGCGACCATCACTGGCAACCAAATCAAAAAATTTGTGTGGGATAACATCGTTTGTAGATTTGGTCTCCCAGGAGAAATCATCTTGGATAATGGAAAACAATTACAAGACAATCCGTTTAAGGACTGGTGCGAAAAATTATGTATCCTCCAACATTTTGCCTCTGTTAAACATCCACAAACCAATGGCTTAGTGGAAAGGGCAAACCGTAGTCTTGGAGAAGGGATAAAAGCTAGGTTGGACGAAAGGAGCAAGAACTGGATGGAAGAACTTCCTCATGTTCTATAGGCACACCGCACAATGATTAAATCTAGTAACGGAGACACCCCATTCTCGTTAGCATACGGAACGGAAGCCGTCATCCCAGCAGAAATTGGCATGCCCACACTAACAACAGCGGAAGTAGACTTAGTACAAAATGATAAAGCCCTAGAAATCAACCTTGACCTACTAGAGGAACGAAGAGAGCAAGCGGCAATTTGAGAAGCAAAAAGCAAAGCAAAGATGGAAAGGTATTACAACTCTAAAGTTCGCAGTATAAGCTTTAAACCACGGAAGCCGTGCGGAAGACACAGGAAAGCTAGGACCAAAATGGGAAGGACCATATGAGGTCACGGAAGCACTTGGAAAGGGCGCATACAAGTTAAGAGACCGTGACGGGAAGCAGCTCCCGCGAACTTGGAATATCAGCAACCTTAAGAAGTGTTACGTTCATCAAATGTAAGCAATTTACCCATGCGGACTCCGTAGTGGGGGTAATGCGGCTCAATCTATCTTCTTTATGCATTGTAATGTTTTCTTAAATAAAAAGTGGAGCCTAGCTACCTTCACAACTTTTACTTTAAATTGTTGTCATTTACTTTGAAAAATTATTATATTTGTGATTAAGACGCACACGCAATTAGCATGACCAAATTAACGTTACTCCGTATAACAAAAGGATGAGTAACCTAACAATCAACTCAAAAGTATATAAGAGGCATTGCAAGCCTGAATGCTTCATTAAGCCTATCATCACAAGTGAACAATAAGTGATATTCAAATATAGCAGGGAGAATAACCCACAAGTATTCAAATAAAGACTATCAAAATAAAAATATCATCATATTAAAAGAGATAGCAAAGTCATTCAAAAACATACAAGTGTAAGTTGCCGCACACAAAAAGGTCACAAGCGACCACGGCATTCAAAACGAATAAAAACACTTAGAAAAATTATTCATACATAAGGGGCTACAACAAAAAGGTCACATACGACCAAGCCCAAGTATTATAGCAAGCTATTGAGATACATTTAACTCTACATCATCAACATTGGGAAAGGGATTAACATTCCCACCAGTGGTATTATTCGAAACGCTCTCATTTATGGCTTCCTGACCATCCATACCAGCAACCTCATAATCTTCTATAAAAATAGGAGTAATGGTGCTTGTAGAAGCAAGAGTAGTAGATAGGGCTGTGGGGGTATCAATAGTGGCAGATATAACTTTCGTACCCATTAAATTCGTGGCGGATAAGGGTTCAGACAAGTGATCAAAGATGTCACGAAGTGCTGACCTATGGTTGGCAATGTTTTATTTAATCCTCTGAACCCGTGAACTGGAGACATCTAACGAAAGTGATAAAGCATAAGCACCAATGACACATCGATCCGGTGAATGATGTATGGGAACCATCAACTGATCAACATGAGGTTGCGACTCAGTCAAACCTAACCTTTCGGCAAGGCTATCTTCCA
>BQNB010174939.1:0-13211 GCA_026074375.1 Tanacetum coccineum
TATACCCTTAGGCTCTTTAAGGTGAAAATAATTAAGCAACATAATCATTAATTTTATAAGTACCATATACCCTTAGGCTCTTTAAGGTACAAATAATTTCATGATTAGTATTACTCTTGCCATATACCCTAAGGCTCTTTAAGGCAAAAAGTAATAAAAATGATTAACTCTACTTATACCATATACCCTAAGGCTTTTTAAGGTATAAGTAAAGCAATAAACATGTGATGCATATAATAAGCCAAAATTCAAATCATCGACTTCCAAATAAAAGGAAAGTTACTAAAAATTAAATTGAACCAGACAACCTTATCTATTAAACATTTATACATATAAGTGAGACAAGCTAATGGAAGAAAAATCCACAATTAATACTTATGAGCTTGAAAGAAAACCAACTATTCCACGTTTAATAACATGACTTATACTCGACTCTATCATTTCTCGTTCTTCGCAATTTAAAATCTCTAAGAAAGAGACATGCGAATGCTTAGCCTAGCGAATTAAGATCGGCACTTTAACAAGTCACATAGACTGGCAACAATCTTAACTCTAATAAATCGAGTTCGGCATAATGGATAAGCCTACATAAGACTAGCAACAAACTCGATTTAAATATGTGATAAGTGTAGAATACACATATCTATTTATGCTTAAAAAGACCCAAATAAAAGACTAATTTTTTTTTGCTATATATTACATAAAAATTGTTGATTTAAGTTTAATCTCTAAAAACAGCACGTATATTAATCTGATTAAAAGCTTATGGGATAAAAAGCAACAAATTATATACATAAGCTCTTAAGATTTCCAACTAATACTTGCTTAACATCCCACTCATACTTAACACTATCATTTTTCGTTCTTCGCGAATTTCCGCGAACGTTTAGCCTAAAAGTTAAGGAACAAGCTAGAGCTCAACACGCTCGATCGAGTTAAAATTTATTCTTATTCTACCCAGCAGGAAAGTCAAAATTGTGACAAAACACTTATTTTATCTATGAAATTTTTTTAAATTTTTTCACTTTTTGAAATTTTGGTGGTAAAAACGGGATTGCGTGAAAACAACGGCTGCAGGCACAATCAAATCGATAGATTCCCCCCATACTAAAACTACACATTGTCCTCAATGTGAGATTCCCCCATACTAATTCCAATGCAAATTCTTGATATAAAAAGGGTCTCTACGTAAATCTAAAGCTGTTTATTAATTATGCTAAAGATAAACGTTAGTCGATAAGATTTAGGATATCGGATTCCCAATATAAGCATGCAAAGGCTAGGAAGCTCGAGTGGACCGGGACAAAACACCGAACACGAGAGTCTTCAAAAATTTTGGGCAATCCTGGACAAAAAACACGAAACACGAGACAAGAAAAAGGCAAGCCTCCTCACATTAATTGTTAGAAAATAGATAAGAAAATAGAAACGCTTGTTTTTGTTAACCGAGTCACGAGCTTGACTCGACCCCGAATTAAGTTGTCCATGGGGAAGCAAAATGGAAAAGAAAATCTCAATCGGGCTTTCATTAATGTTTGGATAAACATTAAAGCACATGAAAGTTCCATCCCGATGAGATGTTACCGGCTCTAAGTGGAGATGCCGGGGTTAAAAATAGTGTCTTCACTTCCGGTGAAGAAAAGTGAAAGAGAATCTTCAGGGTAGGTGAGAAATGGAAGAAAAGTCCGAATGACAAATGTGAAGGAATCGTCATCTTTAACATTTTGAGAAAAATCAATCTCACCTCCCCCTGGGTCAAAATATTCGTCTTCATTAAGCTCATCAAAATTGTTTATCACGGGTGCATCGGGCTCAATGTCGAAGGTAAAACGCTCATACTCGGGAATAGGATCATCGTTAAGTAAGTCGTTGGAAAAAATAATATCCCCTTCCGAGTCAAAATCACTTTCAATACCCGGTGGTATCCTGAATATCGAAATAACACGGTAGTCAACCCCCCTCTGTCGGGCTCATCTCAAAAAGAAAGAATCATTTCTCTTATCAATCACGGGAGCATCAGGCTCAATAATTAAGCTAATCTCAACATCAGGTGGTTCCGGAGGAGGACGAGGAAATGACGGATTAAGATCAAAGTGGAATGATTCAAACTCAGGAAGTTCCAAAAGAGGTACATTTGAATTATCAGAAATAACAATGCTAGTCAACCCTCCTTGATCGGGCTCAATCTAAAAAAACGAATCATACTCGGGAAGAGAGTCATTAGCATGAGTAGTGGTACTGCCACTTCTCGTCTCTTCCGTATGATCGCTAAAAGTCTCAAATTCAGGTAAATAGTTATCTGAATGAGAAAGCAAAGTATCGGACTCCTCAAAGAATGAACCACTATCCGTGACGAAAATAGGGACTGAGGAGAGAAACTTGAACATATGATCAGGAGTAAGATTGTTTTTCAAAGATTTGATATTAGTAATAAGACGATGGACGTTTAATAATTTCTCACGAAGAATAACATCTTGGATTTGAAAAATATCTTCTAAGTGAAACTCTTTCTCTTCTTGATCTTCATTATCGTACTCCAAATTTAGAGGAGATGCTTCAACGTACTCGATGTTTGCATAAGACTCGTTATCACTTGAAATATCATGATCGTAACAATCAACTTCTTCTTCGTCAAATTCGTCTTCATCCATTCCCGGTGGAATATGAGCGAATTCACCTGTGAATTCCTCCTTGGATCCACTTGGGATTTGGACGAGGTCCTCAACACTAGATTTATCCTCTTTAGGAAAAGTGCTAAGTTCCTTTTCCCCCATGATTAGAGGGTCTTCGGGCTCTTCGGATGGTTCATCGGGTGTGATAACTTTAAATAAACTCCCCAAGCTATTAATATAACCTTTGGTGTTACTCCAAAAGGTATACGACTAAACTTCCTTAAGAAGGTGCAAACGTCTTTCAAAAAGTTGTCTCTAGATTCTTCATCGTCAATCATAGAAGAATTCTAATATGGAATAAAACTTTGAGCTGCCGTCTCCTTCTTTTCTTGTTGACTTCCTTTAAGAATTTGCAAATCATCCATAAGTTTAAGAAGCAATTCTTGTATAACTCCAGGTTGATTCTGCTCTTCTTCCATAGTTTGCTTAATCTTAAGAAATCTTTCTTCAGCTAGCAATAAAGCCATGCACTTTTCATTAGGAGGTATATGATCATACTCCTTTAAAAAGGCTTGTATAGCTTCCATTAAGTCTTCTTGAGCTTGAAAAATTTCCTTACTCGTCTCTTGAGGAGGATAAATGACGAGAAACTGCGGTGGTTGATATTGGTCAAAACCAAAAGAATTAGGATAATAGCAAGAATTTTGCTCATAAGAATCTTCATTCATTGGTTGACATTGAAAAGTTTTATGAGGACCCCCGCAATTTTCACAACAAAGATATTTTTGAGAAGAACTTTGAGAATTTTGTGGAAAATAATTATCATTGAAGTGTTGATTGTAACACGACTCCTGTTCATAGACAAGCGGGAACTGTGGTGGACAATCATAACCATAATGAACATTATTTCCACATAACTCACACAAGTAAGTCTCAAACTGGAGTTGTGGAGGGTGGGTGAGAACACTTGGAGAATCATTCAAAGAATTAAGTTTGGAATTATAAGTGAATGAATTCTCATATTCATAATTGCATGTCTGATGAACACTTGGCAAAGTCTGTGGAAACTCATTAATGGTTTGGTTGCATGGTTCCCGATTAGAGATAATCAGAGCTTTTGGTGGACAATTATAAGCAATATGAGCACCGTTCCCACAAGACTTTCAAGTACATTATTGACAAAAAATACCGTCTAACAAATCACCACACTTGTAACAACAATTGTGGTTAATTTGTAGAGGACTTTGCGAAGAATTTTCACCAGGGTCTTGATTGAAGACGACTGGCTCTTGAGGTCTACTAACAACGTTAGTGTTGTAATTGGATGACTCGGAGGTGTTTAGAATTTCGTTTTCATCATGAATTGTATACCAACCTTCATTCAAACACTTTCGCACAAAAACACAATGTCGACAATATAAACCATCAACCGGGTTTCCAAAGTTGCACAATTCTAAGAGGTATATAAGGAACAAGGAGTCATGTCTTGCAAGACCTCCTATTGAGAGAACAACAAAAATCCGCAGTGTAGCAAAGCACCTCCCCAAGTCATTCATACCTTAATCGGAAGAGGGGGTTCAAATGAAATCGAGTGATGCCATAAAGGAATAAACAATTTAGAGAGTTATGAAAAGAATTAAATTGATAAAGAAGAAAAAGAAGATAATTTTTGGTTTAAATCTTATTTTAACGGACAATATATATAGACAACTCTGAACCAAAAAAAAAATTAATCAAAACTTACATCACGTAGCTCTTAAAAAATTTACTTTTTAAGGTGACCGTATCTCTAAGTGACACAAATGTAAGTTTTTAAATCTTTAAATTCGATTGGGAACGTATTAAGGATAAGTACCTTCATTGAAGAATATTTTGTTGGTGTTCTTTTACCAACTTGTAACTTTTTAAATTGAAAGAGTAAATATTTTTGTATTTTTGTTTTTAATCTTCTATTTATACTAAAAAGAAAAGAAAAATATTTTTTTTACTTTTTATTTTTAAAAATTTTTGATTTTCTTAAAAGCGTAACTTTCGAAAACGAAAGATTCTCCAAACACATCACAAACTTCAAACAGAAGAGAAATTCGTAACACACTTCCCCGCAACGGCGCCAAAAATTGTGTTGCAGCAATTTTACATTTATAAAATATAACAAAGTATTTATAAAATTTACAAATAATCCTGAGGACAAAAGATTAAATGCATTTAAACACAAAAATATATAATATAATACGTTTTAACCGGTAAGTGATTATCGGGTCATATCCCAAAGAAATGTGAATTGATACCTCGATTCAAATTTGGACAATGTTATGAATGATTTTCAACTTTTTGATTGATTTTCTATGACTAAAAACAATTAAAACAATTAAATGCAAGTAAAATAACTAAACACGCGGACGAAAAATAGAAATGACAAAATAAACCCTTAATAAGCACCGTAACCAAGAATTTGAATTACATAATCTAATTCTATGAGTAAATAAATGAAAGATGATTCTGCAAAATTTGAGAAAAGTTAACCGATAAAATTTGTAAAAAATCCCAAAAACTGAATAGACGGTGAATCAAAAACCGAGCCCTAAAAAGCTAAATATGAGCTCAAAAAATAAACCTCGAGAGTTTCAAACTAATTTTCCTATGTCTTAATGATAAAAGGAAAATTTTCTAAAAAAAGATTTCATATTTTTGTTTGATAATTTATCTATTTTTCTGAATTTTTTAAAGTTTTTAATGAATAATAAAATTTTATACAATAACTGTATTATTTATACAATGTGAAAGTTAACAGTGTATTTTTATGTGTTTCTTTTGGGTTTTGAACTTGCATAAGAAATTTAAGAATTGTTCTCTTAAAAGCCAACTGTATAAAATCAAAGACAAGATTCTACTACTCCAAGGCACACAATAATGCCTATAAAGCATAGACAAACAAAGATGGACCAAAGAAGTAAATAAAACTAGAACCAAACATCCAAGTACTCTAAAAAACAAACTGAGGCCAACAAGCTTTCAATAATTAAAAGGCACAGGCTGTAGATAAATGGGAAGAAGCATTGCAACCAAGCATTAAGAAACAAAGACATTGTTGCAATCCCACACTACTAGCAACGCTACACACGCGACCCTTAAACTAATCTACCAAAGTAATACTGAAAGTCGTACACCAGTGAGAGACCCAAAAGCGAGATTTTCTTACCTTAACAGACATTCAGGATTCCTGGATATCCATGACAAATACAAGGAAGTACAGATCATTTCCTACAATGATTTCTTGACTCCATTTGGAAATAAGAACCTGAAGACGGAACCACATCAATAGGCGTTACACTTCATTTTGGAAATAAGAGCCAGAATATAGAACCACAAAATCACATCAATAGGTGTTCATTTTATGCTATCATCTTAAAGACAAACAATAATTGCAGAACACTTATAGAAAAAGTTTCAACACAATCTCTAAGTTAATATAGATGCAACACCTTAGTGACACTAAGTCTCAATTAATCCTCAAAGTAATGCTACATACATATATACATAAATCCGAAATCTAACCCTTAAAATTAACACAATAGATACATACACACACATTTGTTGTTTGTATATGCTACCAACAATTTTAGAAATTAAGTAACACTTCCTTAATTGTTGTTTGTTCTTGTTTTAACAACAGATTAGTATGGCTATGACCAATGCTATATTGGCTTGACCTTTATACCAAAACACAAATAGTGACCTAAAACTTTCACATGAGTTGGACATACCACAAAAAACAGAAATGAAATTATAGAGTGAGGTCGAGTCTAATCTCACTTTAGTGTGATAAAACTTGTTTTAGTATGGCACGATTCAACTTATTGATAAATCAAACTTATTCTGTATAAAGTCTTGATTTTAACATGATGGAATAATTCTATTACCTAATAATAAAAAAAAGTATAAACAAACACAACTTATTCCATAATCAAACTTAAGAACAACATTAATGATATAAAAAAGGTTCTTTGAACAACATCAATTGTAACAATTTGGTACCTCCTAATTGGAGTAGTCTGTTACCGGCTTGGTTGCGTGACGAAGGTGGTTTGTGACGGTGATGGTATTTGTGTGTGACGGTGATTAAGTGGGGGTAGTAAGCGGCAGTGTTAAAGTCAGAGGGTTAGGGTTTGTGAAAATGAAAGGGGGGAAAGTTTAGGTTATGTGATTAAAATTGGGGAGGGAAAAATGCCGCCCAAAAGTATCAAAGGTTTTTTAAGGAATAGAGCCTTGTTATGTAGGAAAAAACATGGCACTAAAGATTTTTCAACATAAAGCCTGATTTTGTATAAGAAAACATGGTTCTATACCCTCTTTTAGAGTAAGGACTTTTTTAGAGCCCGTTTTCACTAAAAACCGGGCTCTATTAAGGGAGCTCTATTTCACATTCTCTAGTAGTGTAATCAAGTAAGCTAACTCAATCCTATATAACCCCAAATTCAAAAAAAATAAATTAATCGATATTACTCGATAATTAAAAAACAAACAACTTCAAACAAATATATAACTACATCAAATTAAAGATTCAGTTCAAGTATTACGCAACTTTGATGTAAATACCTCAATAAACCAGAGTGTGGGTAGTGTTGTTATAATGACAAGAATATTCGAAACAAATAAAAAGGCAAAAGTCTTGTATCTGTGAGTGGAAAAACTAAGAGGGGGCGGCAGGAAGAGGGGAAAATTGATAAGGTTTTGATTTTGGAAAAAGGGGCGGGAGTAGGCGAGAGACTTGAGCGGGATCTGAAATTTTCAGATTTAGTGCTTGATCCCTGTCCGAACACACTATATATAATATAATATATAAGTATATAAGGATAGGTCAATTATAGTATAGTAAGTATTTTCCGTCGGGTTCTAGAAACAAACTTTTAACCAAAGTAGTCTCAAAAACCTCCCGGGTCGTTTTCCCTCGACGAAGTGCGAATTGAGAATCGGTTAAGTCCGTGATCGCGCGTTTTGAATGGTTTCAAAAATTTGAATTGATTATCTACTTCTACAATTAAAAGAACATAAATCATATAAAGAAAAATTAACGACTAAGCAATTTAAACAAGTAAGCACTAAACATTAACGGGAATTAAAGAAACGCGACAATTAAAACCTAAATTATCTAAAATTAAACCTAAGATGATTATTTTAAACTTTTCCTAATCCTAATTACTAACTAATAAGAATAAGCTAAGGAAATCCTAAACCGAGGGTGCGTAAAGTAAAAAACGAAGAAAACGAGAACGGGAACGAAATCTCGTTCTTTAAAAAGATGCAATACTTAAATTTTAACCCTACGAAAGTAAATTTAAATCCTAAGCCTAGAATATGATAAAAGAAAATTTTATAAAAAAGAATTTTTTTTTTTTTTTGATTATTTTTCTATTTTTTATGATTTTTTAAAGTTTTAAACTAAATAAATTCAAGAAAAATACTAAACTTAAATTTAAAAATCTAAGAAAAATTATAAAAATACATTGAACTGTGAAGAATGCAAGAAAAATAAAAGCTCAAAGTGAGCTTAAACAAATAAGCCAGAAAAAAGCTTAAAAGCACACGAAGTGCTTATTGAAATAAAAAGCCAAAGTTATGTTAAAAGATTAAAGAATGCACCCTTGGACGTAAAAGTCCCAAGGGCGCAGTGGTATAAGTGTGTGTGTTGAGGTTTATAAAAGGCTGAGGAGGGTTGAGGTCCAGGGTTCGAGCCTTGCTCACCCTGGATTTCCCCTCTTCCCTTTTTTAACTTTTTGCAAAAACTTTGAAAAGCAAAGTTGTAAAACAGCTTATAAGGAACATTTTTTATAAAAGAAACTTTTTGTGAAAACTTATGAATAAGCTAGAAAACAGCTAAAACTTTGACAGAAAACTAAAAAGCTTATTTGCTTTTTACTAACTAAGGAAACAAATTAAGCAAAAATTAAGCTTAAGCCTAAGTAAAATAAGCTATTATTACCCTAAAGCTTACCTAATAAGCAAATCTAAGCTAGAAATAAGTAAAAAGAACAAGCTATAAGCTGAAAATCCCAAATAAGCACTAAGCACCTATTTACTTAGAACAGACAATTGGGGCAACTTTGAGCTTAAATTCAAATAAGCAAACAGATCCTTATGGTAATAAGACTTGTTCCTCTAAAAAGCTTGACTTACACACTACTAAAAACAGCTTTTGAAAAACAGTTTGAAAGTCAAATGCTTAATGAAAAAGCTAGTTGAAAAAACTGAAAATTCATTTTACTCTATTTTTGGTTTTTGAATGAAAAGACAAAGTACTACTTTTAGACTTAAAAACAAATAAGCAAATAAGCTTTTTACTACAAAATAAGCACAAACAGATCTAATATAGCCTAAACTCTACTTGTATACTAATTTTCAAAAGCTAAATCTAACTTTTACTAGCTGAGATTTGAACTTGAAAATGGCCTCAAAGCCCGTTTACTATCTAATGCAATTGACACCTATATGACTAAACACAAAACTGCAAATGCAGACCTCTAAAACTTGTATACTACATCAAATTAAAGCCAAAACAAGAGTAAAAACACCAGCTAAAACAACTTGAAACAAATTAAAGCATAAGATGCAATGATCCTGAGCTTATTAAACTCAAATTCAAGCCACAATACTCAAACTTGATTTAACTGAATTAGAACCTTAAATCCTAACTTATAAACTTTAAAATGATGTTTCAAATTAATCCAAAGAACCAAAAGGATCTTGACAGTATTAACTTAGGTTAATACTGCCTTGAACCAAACACCCCTTTAGAAATTCTAAACTCATTTGTAGCTTATAAATTTGAGAGGTAGAGCACAAAATTCAGATACCAGATAATAGATAACTTATAACAGACCTTATAAGCTAATATCATTAATCAAATAAGCCACAACTATAAGCTAGAAGATTATGCTAGTTTTTATGGAATTTTAAGCAAATATTAAGCACAAACTTGAAAACTAAGATCCAATAAGTACAAGTCAAAAACAGATAATCAAAACAAGCAAATAAGTAATACTAAGCATATCAAAGCAGAAATAAGCACTTGAATAAGCAGTAATAAGCAAAGCAGTTTTAGGCTAAAATTAAACTAAATTGTACCTTAATCCCTTGCTCTAAACAGGGACAAACATAAACCTATTAAGCTCTAACCTACCCAGCTTATTGAATAAGGAATCTAGAAACCCATAAGCTCTTCTAATACTAGCTTATCTTCCAAAAGCTTATCTCCTTTTCAAAACTGAATAACCAACCAAATTAGCTCAAATAAGCTTTGTGGATGCTTATTTGAGCTTAGAGAATATAAGTGAACATAAAACAGCTGATTCAGAGCTTATTGAGCTTATTTAAAGCTTATCATCAAATTTAGCAAAATTCTCATAAAAGTAAAACAAAGTTTTTAAAGTAAAATACAATTTTATTAATAAAGGAAAAGATTACATGGCTTTTTAAATGAAAATTATATTAAGAAAAGACAAATAAGCTGAAATTAAGCTACCTATACTACTCCTACTCCTAGATATCTCTTCACTGTGTGATCCTTGAGCTTATTTATAGCAATGTGAGGACCCTTCTAGGCCTCCCATACGCTCCTCTTGTATTAATCTCATCCTTTGATTAATAATTGCCTTCCAATCACTTTGATCTTAGCCGTCCAATGCCTTACACATCTCTTTAACCAATAGAATTCGTTAGGATTGCCAACATGGACAAGTAAGAATGCCAGGGTGTTAGAGGAAGGCTTCTAGAAGGGTTAATTCCATTTAAATGAGGGTAATTATGGTGCTGGGTAAATTTGGGGAAGACGGGTGAACAGTGAAAACTGTTTTTCCCGCCCCCTTTTTCTTTATACGTTTTCTTTGTTTGACCCGAGGTAAAACGGGGGTTGACTTGGGCTTATATATAAAGGAAATGGGCCGGGTTAATTGGAAAAAGAGTTATAGGTTTATATATAAGATACTAACGCCCGTTATCTTTTTAATAAAAGAGGACTAACGGTGTTAGTCACTTAAGGACCATTTGTGAAGTTGTTTTAATATTAAGGGCTTTTGTGGTATTTTGAAAGTTTTGTCCTTTTGTGGGTTAACCAAGGGTTGACCATGGTTGACTTTTTGTTGACCTTTGCTAGAAACTCCCGGTTCTTGTACACTCTATTCGTTCTCGTGTCCGGCTTTGTCTATTTTTGGCTCTTTGCTTGTGATATTTGTAATATTCGTCCCTACACATCACAAATGACAAAACAAGCAATATACAAGCATAATTTGCACAATTTGATCATTTTAGGGTCATTTTTAGTATAAAACGGATATGTGATTTCTCACATATCAAAATTCCCCAAACTAAGTGATTGTCGTGTCCTCACGCAATGTTATATGCTTTAAAACCAAATACTTTAAAACCTCCCCAAACTAATCGTTTGAAAAGTAGCAAAGTCTTTTGTGGGGAAAGTTAAGAAATCACAAATTTTAAAACACCCCGCTTTCCGATTTTCAAAGATTTTTCCATTTTTATGATTTTCCTAATTTACAACTTACAACTTATTCATGTGTGACATAATGTATTGCTTTCATTATTCATTGATAACTTTTAGGATCACGGAACAAAAAGCACAAAAAGTGTCCAAATGGATAAATTCATCGTCCCCGATTTTCACCTCTCCAAGCCAAGCTTAAAAACAAGATCATTGTAAAATACAAGTTATAATGCTAACACTACTCATAAAAGCTAATTATGTACTTACTTTTCCCCCTTATTCCTAATTTCCTCTAAGGATTTTATTGTTATTATTGGTGACAAATAAATTATGTCCTTATTAATAAAGTAAACCCGGTTTAGACCATTAATAGTTTGAAATCCTTTCCTAAAGAGACGATGTGGTGAAAATAAAGTCCACATTAAGGTTCTAAATTCACATGATTTAGGGGTTATCCTTTTTATTTCATCCGAAACAACTCAACTACGAGTCCAGAGGTGGAGGCTTTATTTAGATAACCCCGGAGTCGAAATTGGCTTTATTCTTCTTCTTATTATTATTATAGCAACATTATTAAACCTCGGTCCTTTAAACAACTGCCACATCGGTATGCGAGCCGACCATGGTCCAGGAGTCTATTTCCCCACAACACTGACAAAACCTCGATGTGTACCTTACTTTCACCAGAAGGAATCTCTACGAAGTGATCTAAACTAAGAATCGCAAAAACCAAAGAAACTTTATTTATTCAACAATTATATAACGTTTATTAAGCTGATGGGAGCAAAAAGCCACAATTAACCTTTATGAGCCTTAAAGAAATCCAACTATTCTATGTTTAGCATCAAAACTTATACTCTACTCTATCATCTCTTGTTCTTCACAATTTAAAATTTCTAATAAAGAAACTCGTGAATACTTAGCCTAATAAATCGATCTTCGCATATTTAAAATCAATTATGGGAACTTGCAAAGTCTTGACTTTTTTAAGCTAGACTTGCGTTTTATAGCTCCTTGTATAAAAGATTAGCAAAATTCAATCTATATTTGTTAAGGAGAAAGCTAAGATATAAAACCGGTCAGGTCAAAATTTACTTTTTGTTCTCACCAACGGAAAGCCTACATTCAACTATTTTTTTTATATATATAAAAATAAACTAGATATTAAGACTTAAAAATTTTAAAATTTTTGTAGGAAAACGGGGTACGTGAGAACAACCGGCAAAGGAAGGTAAGATCATATCGAAGATATACTACCCCATACTAAAATTAAACATTCTCCTTAATGTTTCCTAGTCTAAGACTTAAAAACCCCATACTAGAACTTAAAAAGTTGAATGCATAATCCAAGCATGGAGAAAGTATCACAAAAATCTTAAGCCGTTTATCAAGTATGCTAAAAGATAAATGTTAGTCGATAATAATCTATGATATCGGATTTCCCCAAACTAATGGCAAGCAATGGCTAGGAAGCTCGAGTGGACCGGGATAAAACACCGAACACGAGAGTCTTTAGAAAATTTTGGGTCAATCCTACAAAAAATCACAAGCACAAACAACAAGGATCGGAAGAGTACAAGCCTCCTCACATCACAATAGAAATAAGATAGAAGAAAAATGGATAAGCATGGGGTGCCTCCCATGAAGCTCTTTGTTTTTGGTAACCGAGTCACATAGCTTGACTCGATCCCCGAATTCATTCGTCCATGGAGAAAGTTTGGAGATCCTAGACTACCTTGGGTGGTAAGTCCCCTCCGAAGTAATGCTTCACATGATGACCATTCACCTTAAAGTTTGGACCATCGGGTTGAGATAACTCGATGGTTCCGTATGGAAAAACTTTGGTGATGGTGAAAGGTCCCGACCAACGAGTTTTAAACTTTCTCGAGAATATCTTTAGACGAGAGTTGAAGAGTAAAACTCGATCATCAACATTGAAAATGCGGTTTTTGATCTTAGAGTCATGAAGCTTCTTTGTCCTCTCTTTATATATCAAAGAATTCACGTAATCTTAATCACGAAGCTCATTAAGTTCATTAAGTTGAAGCTTCTGGTGATCGCCCGAGGTTTGAAGATCAAAATTAGCATGTTTTAAAGGCCAATAT